>ML103836.1:27397-40483 GCA_003697995.1 Taxidea taxus jeffersonii | reverse complement strand
GAGCCTGCTTCCTCCTCTCTCTCTGCCTGCCTCTCTGCCTGCTTGTGATCTCTGTCAAATAAATGAAATCTTAAAGAAAAAAAAATCTTGTTTTCCTGTCCTCACCTCTCTTCTTCTTCTTGTGATGAGGTGACATGATAAAAGGCCTGAATGATGAGATGAAGTGGGTACTGTAATGTAGCATTAGGTTACTACTGACCTTCTGATGATACATCAGGAAAGAGATCATCTGCTTTCAGACTGTAATTGGCTACACAGAACTGAAACTACAGAAAGAGGAACCCTGGAGAAGGCATGGGGAGAGGCTATTCTTATGTTTTCACTTTTCTTGGGTATATACCTAGAAGTGGAATTTCTGGGATATATGATAACTCTGTTTAACTCATTGAGAAATTGCCAGACTGTTCTCCAAAGCAGCTGCCCCATTTATAATTGTACCAGCATGTATGAAGATCTTTGTTTCTTCACGTTTCCCAATACTTGTTATCTGTCTTTTTAATTACAGTCATCCTAGTGGATAGTTTGTGCTTTTCTTATTTTAGAGCCTGACTTCCTAGAAGTCACCCCTGTGTTTATAGCGTAATGACAAGTCAGAGATTTGGGCAGAGATTCTGCTCGCACACCTCAAATGTGTAAGTCATCCACCCTCTGCTGGTCTGGTTGGATATGGTGGGTTCATCTGAAGTTCAGCCAGTTGTCAGGTTGGCCTTGACTTTTATTTTATGCTTGGCTCTTTTGGAGTCCCTCGCACATGTACATATTTTCACAGTGATCCATGATGGGGAAAGGGAACATCCAGTCCTTCTATGGGTCTCTTATTTCCAGGATCTCTCCATTAAATTTCTGGTAGTCTGTCACTTACCTTTGCTAGAACTACATATCCAGGCTACAGATCTGTAGATCTTTGTTTCCTACCAAGTCGGATACTTTTACTGTCAATGTGGCAGGCAGGGCTTTTCCTCTTCTAACCCAAATAGAATCTTTTTCCTGGAGCAGCAGAGGGGCTGGTCTTCATGCCCTACCCCATGCTGGTAAAACTTTCATTCTAAGTGAGCTAAGGAGTGGTGGCATGAGCAGTCCCAGGCGCAGAGACCTCAGACTGATACAGTACCTTCATTTGTTGTTTGCTTTTAGTAAGTTTCCAGAGTTCTGCTACAGCTGATTTAGACAATGTTGCCATTTTATACTTGTTTCTTTGCAGGTAGAATTTGCTGAACTTTTGACATGCTGATAGTGGGAAGTCCTGCCACCATAACTTCTTAAAGATTGGTTATATTGCTTCTTTATACCTTATCAAATAGGATACTTTTCTCATTAATTCTGAGACTTAATTTTCTAATGTAAGCTTTTAAAAGTGTCTATTTCCCCTTGAGTACTGCCTTAATCAATCCTTCATGTTTTGATTGATAATTTATTATCATTCAGTATAAACAGATTCAAATACTCATTATGATTTTTTTTCTCACTTCTTCATGGATTAGAAATGTTCTATGCTGGGACACCTGGATGGCTCAGTGGGTTAAAGCCTCCGCCTTCGGCTCTGGTCATGATTCTGGGGTCCTGGGATTGAGCCCCGCATCGGGCTTTCTGCTCAGCTGGGAGCCTGCTTCCCTTGCACTCTCTCTCTGCCTCTCTGCCTGCTTGTGATCTCTGTCAAATAAATAAATAAAATCTTAAAAAAAACAAGAAATGTTCTATGCTTCCTGTTATTGATTTCAAACTTTATTCCTCTGTTCGTGAAGTATGTGGTCAAATGTTGCCATGTTCCATATGTATTTTAAAAGTAAAGGTTTATACTCCAAATGTTGTATGTAAAATTCCACAGATGTTCATCATCATCAAACTTGTGAGTGGTACTATTTAAATTAATTTTATCCTTCCTGATTACATTTAGCTTGTTTGATCAAAAAGAGAGGAGTGTATGAAAATCCCCCATTTTTTCCCTAGTATTTCTGTAAGATTTTGTTATACCTACTGTAAGGCAATGTGATAAGGTATGCATGAATAAACTGAACATTGTATTATTATGTAGCAACCGTTTTAATTGTGGTTTGTATTTTGTCTAAAAACCTGCTTTATATGCTATTAGCTACCTCATTTTTGTTGTTGTTTTTACTGTTACTGAACGCAGACTGGATCCTGGCCAGAAAAACTACTCAGAGCACTTGGAGCACTTGGGGGCACTCAGAGGCCTTGGAGGATCTGAGATTTATTTCACGCTAGCGAGCCCAGACGAGAGTAATCTCTCAAGGTCTGAGCCCCTAGCAGAGGCAAAGGGGATATTTTATACATTTTTACTTCCCTATCTGTGCCACTCTTGCAGCAGTGGCTGGTTGGGCTAGGGGAAAGCCTGGAATGGCCCCAGAGCTGGGACTGAGATTCCCCCGCTGGATTGGTCAGCCACCTCAGAACACAGATTTTCCTTATCATTACTATTTGCCTAGTATATTATTATCTGTTGTCTATGTTTTTTTTTTTCCTACATTCTTTTGGATTTTTTTTCCTTATTGTGTCTACTCCCTCTTTACTCTTCTGAATTTATGTACTCCCTGTGTCTTCTTTTAGTAGTTCTGCTATTTTAAGTATGGATCATACTTAGTCTAAAATTTATAAACACTGTTACTGTTCTGAATAATAAATCCTTTTGCTCCTAACTTACGTGTTTTTACTTCTCCCATGGCCATACACATCCCTAGAATCCAGTAAATCCAGGATTTCAATTCTATGTTCTATCTTTCCCTGAAGACTTTTGAAGGATTGTGGTGTTCTCACTTATTTTTAGTGGTTTCAGCAATTGAAATAGGAATGCTGAGCTTCAAAAGAGGGTGAGGAAAAACCCGTTCTGGTTTGCCCGCTGGTAACCCTTAGCTACAACGGAACATAGTATCACTCTGTTTAATTCTGTTGTGTTTATTAACTTGCCTTTCTCATTCGTTCCTTTCATTTCCTTCATCTGTTCTTCATTACTCTCTCCTATGGGAATGCTCTTTACTCTTGGTTTTGTTATGATTATACCTTTACATACAGGACTCTTAAGAGGTGTCCTATAAAATACATTAACCTTCTTGGTATCTGAAGCTTGTTTCAAAGTACTAGTTACACAGCTTAGATACTGCTTCAATTGTTATGATGATGACCACAGTGAGACTTTCTGTTTTTGTTTCACCTTTCTTCTAAAGTATTCCACATGCTACTTATTTCAGGTTAGTCAAGCTATCTAGGTCTCCTTAACAGAATGACACATGAACATGATGAAATGCATATTTAAAGTAAACAGAGACTTGATTTCCAACTTACTTCCCTCTCTTCCTGCACCAGCATTTACTATTGATTATAGCTCTCATCTATATCTGAGCATGCCCTACCTTTCCAGCTCATGGGCTCTCCCAGCTCTTGAATTCTTCCTCTAGTGTTTCAATAAAAAACACAATTTGAGACATTGATGCCAACTATCAAAACAATACCCACCCCAGGTGTCACCAAAAAGCCTCTGACCAGCTGCCACCAGTTATGCTCTTAAATGCTAGTCAGGGCATGTGAGAGCGAATTAGGCGGCAGTTTGCTGGGATTCACCATGATAAGTTAAAGCATCTTACTGATATTCATCAAGGGTGAAAAGTGAGACAGAGCTTTAAATACAAATGAGAAATTCACTTAGAAAAACAAATGGTGCTTCTGAGCCAGCTTTTGAAATTAAGACACAAAATAAGATGGTAGGGGCAAAAAAACTATTTGGAAAATTACTCTAGGTTTTTGGATTTAGCTAAACATAAAGAGGTAAATGCTGTGCACACTCTGTTACTAAGTCAAAGCTCAAGGGATCGTCATTCAGGCTGGTTTGGAAAGTATGATCTGAAATTGGAGGAGATGTGATCACCATCACCACTTTTTCTTCTTTTCTTCCTCCCTCCCACTTACATTCCTATAAACTCACTTTGCCAAAAATAACTGTTGGTGCTGATTGAGTCTGCTTACTAAAAAAAGGAGAGACATATCTTGTGATTCAAGACTAGATGCCCATCTTTGTGGCCAGGGATGTTGCTAGAAACTTACATGTGCTTTTAGAAGCCCTGGCATCATCAGCAATTAATAATCATAATAATAGCAAATGTGTATATAGTGCTTACGGTGTGTAAGTCACAATATTAAGTATTTTACATATATTAACTGATTTTATGCTTGGCATACTTTATTAGTGGTGAGGAAACAGTTGATAGTGAAGTTTGGTTACTTGCTGATAGTTGTTGAGTAGCAGATCCAGGGTTTGAATCAGATGATCTGGATCTCTGGGTTCAGGCTCTTGCCATCTGTTCCATACTAAGGAGTAGACAGTATTATAGTCTTAGACTTCACTGAGAATTTGGCAGTGTGGAAAGGTCCACCACCCCAAATTAAGCTCTTCTGTCTCCATCCCACATTGCTGGGAGCCTCGCCTTACCCACGCCCATCTTCTCAGGGCATGAATTTTAGCAGTGTTTTCTAAGTTCCTTAAGAATTGGTGGATTCAAATGTATTTAATAGTCTTTTGTTGTGGTTGGTCTTTAACTGTACCATGGACATGTTTTCTCTTCCTGCTTATCGTATAGCATTTGGAAGCTAGAGACTGCATCTGAAACCTTTATATTGTTACCAATCTATACCATAGTTATCTAGTCCTATTGCCTAGAAATTATCTCTATGTTATAGATAAATGAAATGAGTAATTGGAAACAAGGATTGAAAGATTGTATGAATATCTGGGAGTGAAAAGTCCAGCCTAAAAGTAGGGTAGAGGTGGAAAAAACAGCAAAAAATTTAGAAAATTTTATTTATTATAAACAAGTAAAACAAAAAGAAACTATCAGCTTCCACGTGGAAGCATCTCAGATGAGAAAAATAGTAGGATGAGTTAATCTGACAGTCAGAATTCTAATTGAGAGAGGGACAAAGCTGGACTTGGATTTTCCTCTGTGATTCTGTTTTCTCTCATCTATATGTTGTACCCACATATCAGCTCATCCCTGCAGTGTAGCCATTTTGCCTGTGCTCAGGAAGACCAGCTCGACAGTATATTGCTGTGATAAAGAGTCACCAGAAAGATGAATAAAAGGACCCATAAGGGAATGGCCCCGTTCTAAGGTCAGAGCCATAAGGAAAATCAAAAACTCTTGGAAACAGCAGTAAAATTAGGCACTTTGTTAAACTGTCCCATTAACACCTTTGTTCAAAGAAAATTCCTCTAGAGATCTTGAAGTTTTCTGGCACAGTCCAATATCCTGGCCACATTAGCAGATAGCAGAGCTCATTACCTTAAATTGATTAAAAAAAAAAAAGATTTATTTATTCATCTGAAGTGGAGTGGGAGGGCCAAAGGGAGAGGGAGAGAGAGTCATTAAACAGACTCTGCATTAACTGTGGAGCCCAAGCCTGGGCTCAATCTCATGACCCTGAGATCAAATCCTGAGCTGAAACCAAGAGCCGGATGCCTATCTGACTGAACCACCCAGGTGTCCCTATATTGATGTTTTTATCATCACATCAGAATGAATTAAGTGGAAGCTTATTTTAATTAGATGGATGAAAACTTTGAAAACACCCGAAAGGTCCAAGTCAAGCTTAGAGAAGCGATGAAAACATCGGTCAAACATCACATGATGAGATTTTGCATTGACTATTTTTAACTGGATGTACATATTTGTGCCAGTAGTTTTAATAGTACAATTTAAATCCAACTGAATGAAGTATCTGTTTTTGTACTTTCTAATATTTTTTTGTAAATCGTACCTATAGGCATTATTAAAGAGTTTGCTTTTTCTCTAACAATGCTGTGTTTCTCTCTCTCTCCAGACTTCCCATTAGATTTTACTATGTTACTTTCTAAACCATTTATCAAATAAGCAATTTTAAGCAAGTCCTGCTCCCACCACGATCTTCTGGAAAACTGTTGTTCCAAGATAACCACAATTAATTCACTAGTTTCCTTCATAGTCTAATTAGCAGCTGTTGTCGTATTAATCTGATATTACTTGGGAAGAGTTCATAGAATACTTTTTTTTTTTTTTAGGATTTTTTATTTGTTAGAGAGAGAGAGTGAGCACAGGCAGACAGAGAGGCAGGCAGAGGCAGAGGGAGAAGCAGGCTCCCCGCCGAGCAAGGAGCCCGATGTGGGACTCGATCCCAGGACGCTGGGATCATGACCTGAGCCGAAGGCAGCTGCTTAACCAACTGAGCCACCCAGGCGTCCCCATAGAATACTTTTAACAAACATGAACTTTCAGCCAAGTAAAATTTTGCTTTGAGTATTTTTAAACCACTTATCATGTTAAGATTTTAATTGCACCTCCTACATAGTTGCTTATAATTGTTTAAAAATATAACTCAAAGTTTTGTTGTTGTTTATGCAACAGTTTGTGAAAAAAAATTTTAAGCAGTTCACTTCAGCCCTAGCCAGTAAACAAGTACATTCTCTCTTCTTTGGCAGATTTCTGTGGATGTGGATGTGGGTGCTTGAGGCAGTCATTGACCCATGGGCCTTAAGGTCATTTGTGTAATTCTCCATCCTTTGCCTCCAGGCATACCTTACAATTTTCTGATTATGTTTGACTTCCTAAATGGATTATCAAAGAGAATGTATGCATCGATGAGCCACCCTGGGTATGGTGGTCCACTTTCTCTCATTGGCATTTTGATGATTGCAGTAGGGTTTTATGAGTCTGGTTAACAAGAGAGAAGAGTATTAGTTCCTTAAAGAGTGGTGAACTTTGGGTACACTGACAAAATAATAAGTTTAGACTTTAAAATCCAGACTGCACCAAGGAAATGCCACTCTGGTGGCACTAAGGTACTAGATCATTGCACCAAGTGGCCTCTTCTGTTAAAGCTTTAAATCCAGATGGGTGTGATTGCTCTGAAATGCAACATGGGACTGTGAAGGACTGGCTTTCTTGAACACCTGGGGAGTCTTCATTGACTCTCTTCCTAGCCAGCCAGATCATGGGGAGGAAAGGATTTTCTTGCTTGGCGACTCCCTTCTTGGGAAAAACAGAGTGGAACTCTCTCTTGGTCCAGCTTCATGGAATAATTCCACTATTCTCTGCATGACTTAGCTTTTCCTGTTCCTTTTTCCAATCTTATTTTCAGAGATGAGCCACGCAGACTGTCTACATTTTAACTCTGCAAATGCCTGCTAAGTATTATCAAGTACTACTTTAGTAGTTATTATCACAAAAGAGAGATGTGAATTACCTCTGGTAATCTGTTATATACAGAAAAAGCATATATCAAGTCACTACTTAAGCAAACACTGATCACTCATTAATCATTCACTATGTCTAAGTACAGATCCTTTCTTCATGAAATTGCACAAATATATTCCTTTCCTTCTATTTCTTTGAATACCTCATAGGCCAGTTCTTTATTGGGTCATAGATTACTATTTCACTACTCATCATTTTTTAAATGCCTTTAGTGCTACAAGGGTATAGTCCTGAGAACTTGCCCTGGGAACCAGGAGATACCAGTCATGAATAAATGTGAATGTGAACGGGTCAGTCATCTACCTGGACCTCAGTTTTTGAACATAAAAGAATGGGGATAGGCTAGAATGTTTTCAGGAGCTCTTGTTGCACCAAAGGAGACTGGCTTTGACATTCCCCTAGCCCTCACCTCCACACCGAAGTCTGCAATGGCTCTTCCCTCTTTAAAGAGGAAACCTGAGGTTCTTAGCTCTTTATGTTCTGGGCAATGCTAATTTAAAATATTTTTCTCCTGTTTGACCTATTTTTTCTCATATTTCTGCATACATGGTTTATATTGATGGCTTTTTCCTCTTTGCTTTTGCTGCTCTTCCCATCTCTTGCCTCTTCTATGTTTACTGAGTCTTATGCTTCCTTCAGTGTCTAAATTGGAGTGTGTACCCATGACACCATCTCTGATCCTCTTCCAATACCCAGTGATTTGCCTCCCTTGAGTTCCCACTTGGCATGTGTATGTGTTCCTGGAAAACCTTGTATTCTTCACAATCATGCACTAAAAAGACCAGAACTCATAAGGAAAATGGGTTTGGGGGAGATCATTAGAAATCTCTCCAACTTTGTGACTACAGCACTAATGAAAACAAGAATAATCTTAATATAACTTTTAGTATAGTATAAAAAAATGGTTCCATTTCTGAAAAATGAGAAGTGCTGCAGTAAATGGAGGACTTTACATCAAAACAAAACAAAAGGTAGTTTGTTGGAGGGGGAGTGGGGGAAGATGTGAAGCAAGGTCAAGGCTGTTGAGTTAGGGAGATAAGAGCCAAATGTACAAGATCTGGAAGAATCTACAACAAGGTGTTCTAAGACAAAGTACTTGACTACTGAGTCAAGAGGAAGGACCTGGCACATGTATAGCAGCTGACTTTGACTCCTTTACTCAGCTTTTTTAGTGTTGTGTGAATTCGTCTATGAATACTTCCTGGCACAGATCATTAATGGGCTAAAAAAGAAAAAGACATGGATAAATCAGTGCAACTTTTATGCTATCCTGATATCATTCTTTCATTTATCAATCCCATATAAGCTAATTTATATTTTGGTAACAGACAATGTACTAACACATTATTCTCTCCTTTTATCTCAGGTATTCTGTGTGTCACCAGATATTTTAATTTATTTTGATAGTGATGAAAAAGGACACAGACATATGAAGAACTTCACTGGATTCTAATATTGTTCATGTGTTTTCCATACAAACAATTTCTGAACACAGTTACTTTCAGGATAGAGGTCTCTTTTACTCTCCTATAAGCTCCTTGAAGAGGACCAGGGCTGAGTACTGTTTGGTTTCCTTCATGTACTGTGTTTTAACCCAGAAATTGCTGAGTATCTTCTTGATTAATGAGTAATTGCCCAAAACACACACAGTAGTATAATTAAAGTAAATATTTAAACCTTATTTCTCCAACACATTTGTCTTTAAACCATCATTTAAAATATTTCTCTTACTAGTCGTGGATAAAGTTATGAAAGTAAGTGAGCAAGGTTTGTATTTAGTAAATTATGGAAGGAAAAGCTATACAATTACCTGTGTGTCATGGCTTGTTGAATTGTTATTGTTCTGATTAGCAATGAAATGCAGCTCCAGAAGAAGACCACACATGGTATACCAGCACCTCTTCTCCCATTGTGAACCTACAGACAGAAATATTCTAAGCATGCCCACAGTTCTATCCCAAGAAAATTGAAGGTGTGGATCACAAGAGAATGGAGTAGCAGCTGTTTAGAACAGAATGTGTCTCTTCTGCATCCGCATGTGGGATCAAGCACACTGCCAGTGCTTAATAGGCATATGGTGTCTGTGGGGGCAACTCTTCAATGAATGCATGATGACACCATCGTGCACTTTGCACATGATGTAAAAGTCTTTGCCTAAAGGTTCTGTGTTGCCAGCAAACATGTTATTAAAACTGCATTACTTTGCAAATAATCAGAATAAGAAAATATGTTTTCTCTCTCCATTTTCTAACAGAATGCCAGCAAAGCTGTCCCTGGGTCTCTCACGAGCTACGTGGAAGTCAGCATATTCCAAATTGAGAGAAAGGAGAAAACAGAGAACGCTCTTTTTGAATCTGGGGATTATTTTTTTGGTGCTCCTGAGAAGCCAAATTCTCTGAGAAGAGAATTTGATGTCAGGGCAGCTGAAATTATTAGGTTGTCTCTCTGGGGAAGAGATACTGCTGTAGGAAATAGATGAAAGTTACTCTATGAGGCACATGCTTCACAGGAGCCACCATTGGTGAGCAGGATACTAATAAAAGATGACACCTTCTTTTTAAAGTGAGTCTCACAGTAAAGAGGAGTAACTGAAGAGAAGAGCATTTCCAGGAATAGTTGGAGTCATTGAGCATGGAACCCCAGAGTTCCAGATAGTTACTTGGTTTTACCGTGGCAATTAGCTACCAACAGCCAAGGTCTTTTATCTGCTAGATGTGACTAAAATTTTGACAGTAATTATGTCAAAGGACAAATATACTGAAAGTTAGAGTCCAAGGTTGAGTGTTTGAGGTCCTGGTAGTTATTAATGTTATTCTGGTTCTTACAAGAATTCATTTCAAATCTATTAATTCTATGGTCATTTCTCCTCTTCTAAACACATCAGGGAAGTGATGCCTTTTGTTAGGCTATTTTTTCCTTGTGCTTTATAAATTTTGGGAGTGTTATCTCTTTTGATTGGAAAGAATATGATGTGAGTCAGTGTAGCCTCTGTTCCAAGTGCTTGCTGCTTGTTGGCAGCAGTATAGAAAAATAGCAGCCCTCAGTACTTATTGTGCATCAGAATCACTTGGGGAGACATAAAGATTACAGATGTCCAGGCCTCACCCTAACAGATTCTGAAATTGTTGGTCTATAATGGGTCTGGATAGCTGTATTTTTTATAGTTTTTGAAATTCTTTGGTACAGGTGGGATTGAGGACACATCGCTCTACATCACCCGTGTAAAAGTAAGATGCTGCAAGGACAGCGCCTGCTTCAAGCCGTTGTTCAGGTAATGGTAGGGAGAGGAGCAGGAGTGCCATTCTGACTGACAGTGTCTTGAAGGCACAACTCCCTTAGGGCAAGAAATGACATTACCACTGTTTTCTGTCAGCTTATTCTTCTTCTAAATAAACTCCCTTTGTTCCTTTTGGTTATAAATAGGTTCATCTGTATTCCTGGATTGTAAGTCCCTTTTCATTCCAAGGTGATCAGCAAATTGATAGGAGCTTTTTCAGGGGAGGGGGACCATGGGTAAAAATCAATTGATACATCACAGCAAATCTCATTCTGATTTCAGAAATAAGTAATGTGTGGGAAAAGAGTTTATAATAATGAGAAAATAGGCTGTGACTTTCCTTTTCTGTTCAAGTCTGAAGGACCGTCACCCTGTAAAATTAGTTTAATTAATGAGGAGAGTCTCCAGGCAAGTTTTTCCTTTTATAGGTGATGCAATGAAATCATCTTATTCAATAAAAAATAAATTTCCTCTATCTTTGCATTTCAGTAAAGTCCAAATAGCTTGTCTCTTGTAAGTACTACTTTCAAACTTCAAATATGATCTATTATTGATATTGTTGCTGCACTTCATCAAAGTAGTTTTGTCACTCACCTTCAGTCATGCTTAGCTGTTAAGTTTATGAATACCAGGTACTAAAAACACTTACTAAACCAGCAGACTAAGCTTTTGAACTAGTTAGAAGAAGTGTTCCTTTAAGTCCAACTGGTCTACTGAGGAAAAAGTGTTAAACATAACTGACAGATGGAATTATATAGTTTATCTGATATGAAAACAAATTACATTTCAAATCTTGAAAGATCTTACAATTTCGTCATACAGTTTGATACAGAATTTCTTTTTGTCTTTCTCTTTTTCTCCTTCATGTTGAGAGAATAATTATCATCTCAAGAGGATGTTAAATTTCTCAGAAATTAACATTATTGCCTTTGAATAGTATCTTACCAAATGAATTTTTATTAACCATTTGATCTTTTCCCTTCCTTTTACAATTGTTTTTGTAATTCACATGTAATATTAGAAAAAAGGAGCCACTGGACTTTATCTTTCTGAACTACATAGACTAGATAAAGTCATCGGTCTCTTCAGGAGCAGATAAACTAGCTAATGGTATTCTTCTGTCTCTGATTGTACAAGGAAGCCAGAGATTCCTAATGCTGTTTTGGGAAACACTAATTTTCTAGATATACTCTTGTGTATTTGCTATTAAGCATTTTTACCCCTCCTACAAATATAAAATCAGAATAGTTAATAAACAATGTCAGGGTACATGTGTATTAAGTTTTTGTTGTCCCCCATCACTCACAAATGCGTTTTTTTTGGAAGGCATTGAAATATAAGAGACTTGAACTTTTGATGTAAGCTTTTCATTATGAGCATGACAGGTGGGGAAAGCAAAACAGGCAAAGATTGTATTTGTAAATTTTCTGCAACTTGTCTACTGTGAGAGCATCTCCCCAACCTTTGGCCAACTTTATTGAAATATAATTGATATTTAATGTTGTTTAAGGTTAAGATGTACAAGGTATTGATTTGATATATTAAATATTGCAAAATGGTAACTACCGTGGTGTTAGCTAACACTTCCATCACATCCCATAGTTAGCATTTTTTTTTTTGTAGGTGGTAAGAACTTTTAAGATCTACCCTCTTAGCAACTTCCAAGTATATAATATAGTATTATGAACTATAATTGCCATGGTGTACTGTAGATCTCCACAACTTACTCATAACTGGAAGCTTGTATCCTTTGAACAATGTCTCCCCATTCTCTCCACCTCATTCCCAGTCCTTGGTGACTACTTCTTTGCTTTTTGTTTCTGTGAGTTTGTCTCTTTTAGATTCCACATATAAGTGATATCCTATAGTATTTGTCTTTCTCTGTTTGATTTATTTTACTTAGTTCTCAGGGTGCATCCATATTGTTGCAAATGGCAGAATTTCCTTCTTTCTCATGGCTCAATAATATTCCATTTCCCATATATATCACATCTTGTTTATCCATTTATCCATTGACAGACAGATCTTGCTTCCATATCTTGGCTATTGTGAATAAGGCTGCAATAAGCACAAGGGAGTATAGATATCTAGTCAAGATCCTGTTTTCATTTCCTTTGTATATATACCCAGAAGTGGAATTATTGGATTATAGGATAGCTCTATGTTTTCTATTAGGAGTCTTATGGTTTCAGATCTTACATTCAAATTTTTAATCCACTTGGAGTTGATATTTGTGCACAGTGTAAAATGGTGCTCAGCACTGCATGCATGTGGCTCTCCAGTGGCTTTCCTGGTAGCATTTGTCAGAGAGACTGTCCTTTCTCTGTTGTATATTCTTGGCTTCTTTGTTGTAAATTAATTGATCATGTATGTGTGGGGTTATTTCTGGGCTCTCTATTCTGTTCCGTTGATCTATGTGTCTTGTTATTTTTAAATTTTTTATATTTTTAAAGATTTTATTTATTTATTTGACAGGTAGAGATCACGAGTAGGCAGAGAGGCAGGCAGAGAGAGAGAGAAAGAAGAGGAAGCAGGCTCCCTGCTGAGCAGAGAGCCCGATGCGGGGCTCGATCC
>ML103836.1:0-17397 GCA_003697995.1 Taxidea taxus jeffersonii | reverse complement strand
TTTTTTTTTCTGACATTTTTTCTTATTCTTTCTTTTGGAGCATATTCCTCTGTCTCCTCATTTTGCTTGATTTTCTGTGTTTGTTTCTATGATTTAGAAGAAATGGCTACTTCTCCAAAAGTAGAAGGAGTGGTCTTTTGTCTGATGTCCCCTATGTGGATTATGTATGCTTGGTGACTTTTGCTGGCTGGCTGGAGCTGTGGGTGTATATGGTCATCACTCTTTTAAAGGGGAGCATGTCTCCATCTGTCTTGCTCTTCTCTTGCTATTCTTTCCATCTTTAGTTGTTCAGTAGCTGATCAGTCAGTTTTTCTTCAGGAGGAATTGTTCTATTAATAGATGTAATTTGGTGTGTTCTGTGGAGGAGGTGAGCTGAGAGTCTGCTTACATCACTGTTTTCAACTGGAACTCAGGAATGGAGAGGTTTTTATATAAAGCAGGTGGAGGCTGCAAACAAGTCTAGATGTGTATTGTGATTCTGATGTTCTCTCTTTCATAACTGAGGGCCTCTTGGATGTTTTCTCAGTGCTTATTATTTTTTTTCTCAGTGCTTATTTTATTTGTAGGTGCTGCTTTGTATGTGCATGGATGATCCATCTCTGCATGTTTCTCTTTTAGGACCAATGACTCACTTTTCTCCTGTTTGAGTCCCTTTGTCCCTGTCACTCTACTTAGTCCTTATCCCCTATTCTATCACCTCCTTCATCTGTTTCATTTATCTAAAAATAATACAAAATGGAAGTTTATTTTGTACTTTTTGTATTTACTGGATACCATTTAATGTTTCTTGTTAATTTAAAAAAGTCCAACAAGTAGAATGTTTGTTTTACTCTGTCTAATAAGAGAGCAACAAAAGAAGATCAATTGAATCACTTTTAAGTTATATGGCCTTCGATTGATTTTTTTCTTGCTCCTGTAGATTAGTGGTTCTTTACTAGAGGGGAAAAAAGATTTTTCTTGTGATTTAAGTGTTTTATTTCTACATAAAACCTGATGTGCTTTATAGTTATAGTTGCTTTAGCCAATTACCATCTGCGTAAAGTGAGGAAGGACAAATATTAACATTTCATTTTACTGAGAACAGATAAAGTAAGTAATGTGTTCCAGATCAAATAGGAACATTAACATCAACATTAGAATTTAGTGCTTTGAATTATTATTTCGGTGATTTTTTAAAAAAATGCTGAACAAATACCAAAGTACAAAAATTAGCATAACAAATATTCATGAAATTATCACCCATTATCTTTTCATCCTAACACTTCCCAAGTTTGGGCTCTATTTTTCTTTTTGTTTGGAAGAATAAATATTGCAAATATAGTTAAAATATATACTCCCCTATACTCCTTAATTTTCTCATATTTCTTCTTCTCTTCCCTGAGGTAACAATTCCTGAATTGAATTTTGATCATTCCCACATATTCTTCCTTACTCCTAATTCATATGTATTAGCTCTTATGCAGTATACAGCGCTGTTCTGAAATGACAAATACTTATGTAGATTGAATAATAAGTACCATTTTGCAACTGTTTTTAGTCGCTCTGATCATATTTTTGATATTTATCTATGTTCGTACATGTACTTTAAGTTCATTTATTATAATTGTACTGTAAAATTTTATATATTGTATGAATATATATGATTTACAAATTCATTTTAGCCTAGAAGTCTTTCCATTAGATTTCATAGCACAATATTTGCATGATTTTGTTATAAATTGTAAGGGGAAGCATTCAATCCGTATTATTATACTAGTAAAACTTTCTCTAGTATTTACCTAAGCATTCTGTTATATCAGAGTTTCTGCTTCATTTTAGCAGCAAGGGCTATTTCATTAAGTGTATCTACCCTGGTATGGATTTTAGGAAGTAAAACTAAAGGCATAGAGTAGAGTTTCATTTGTTGTGACATCATCTAGGTCACATGGTAAAGACTATGAGTTAAACAAAGGTGTCTATGTTTGAAAATTTTAGTGAAAAATAATGACATATTTAGGATTCTGGGTTATTTACTTTTGTTTTCTTTATTGACCTAAACAGAGATACTGTTGTACAAGCTGATAACAAAATGAGGGAAAACATGGAGAACAGTTAAATAAGTTGTGCTACATTTATCCATAAGATGGAATATAATGCAGGTAACAAATTGGCATTTAAAAGACATTTTAATTAGCAGAAGGGACAAATGTTAAGGGTAAAATACATAAGTGAAAATTAGAGACAATACTATTTTTAAAAATCAAGTTGGAAAAGTCAGTATGGAAAGCATTAAAAACCTACTTTGGGGGCACCTGGGTGGCTCAGTGGGTTAAGCCTCTGTTTCCAGCTCAGGTCATGATCCCAGGGTCCTGGGATGGAGCCCTGCATCAGGCTCTCTGCTCAGTAGGGGACCTGCTTCCCTCTCCTCCTCTACCTGCTTCTCTGCCTACTTGTGATCTCTCTCTCTGTGAAATAAATAAATAAAATCTTTAAAAGAAAAAACCTACTTTCTTTTTTCTATATTTTTTCATATGTTCTTAATCTTGGTTGTGCATCAAAATTACTTGTAAAAAAAGGATATGGTCACAAATCACCCCCATTTGTTAAATTAGAATCATTAGAGTTAAGGCTTGGGCTCTATATTTTTGAGGAGCTCCACAGGTAATTCTGATGCTCAGGCATGTGAACTAACTGGTTAAAGTATACATTCACAGCATGAATGAAAATATGAAATAAGATTAACCTAAATAAAACCTAGGCAGGATCCCTTTTGGGGGAAAATAAAAGATCTACCATATTAAAGATGAGGGAAGTCAATATAGGAAAGATGCTCATCCTTCCCAAATTAATGTACATAATAAATTCAGTAAAATACCAGCTAAATTTATTGGAACTTGGCAGAGTTATTCTGGAAGAATATGGAAGTGTATATGGAAGAATCATCAAGTCAGGCAAAGCAGCAAAGTGAAAAAACCCAAATTACTGTTATTTCATAAACTTCAGTGTTTTGTGTTTATCAAGCAGAAATAACACATTTTGAAGTGCCTAAGCTCATCTGCAAATTGGAAGGCAAGAAATGACCAACTAGAATGAACTTTTGGAAGTTAAAAATACTAAAGTAAGTTAGAAACACAAAATTGTGTTAAACAATGAGTTCAGATAAAAAAAAAACTGAACTGAGATCAAGAGCTCATATGTATAATACTACTACTGTCAAATTTACATAGAAATGATAAAAAATAAACAGGGTAAAACTTTTTGTCAAAATTGAAAATTAGAGGGGCACCTGGGTGGCTCAGTGGGTTAAAGCCTCTACCTTCGGCTCAGGTCATGATCTCAGGGTCCTGGGTCAAGCCCCACATCAGGCTCTCTGCTCCGTGGGGAACCTGCTTCCTACCACCTCTGCCTGCCTCTCTGCCTACTTGTGATCTCTCTCTCTGTCAAATAAATAAATAAAATCTTCAAAAAAATAAATAAAATAAAGAAAGAAAGAAAGAGAAAGGAACTTTATAGGTTAAAAAAAGGGCTGTTGGATAAGACTGGAATTATTAAATATTAAGTAAAAATTCTCTTTTACTGTGGGTTGCCTCTGATTATCTCTATTATCAGTGTTATAATGGCTTTTTTGTATTCAATTGAAAATGGACTGAATGAAATTCTGCTAATTCTGTTGTATATGCTCTTCTTGCTTAGTCATACCGGTTTCTAATAATTTGCCCTTGTTTGCCTTAGAAATTTTTTTTTTAAGATTTTGTTTATTGGGGTGCCTGGGTGGCTCAGTGGGTTGGACCACTGCCTTCGGCTCAGGTCATGATCTCAGAGTCCTGGGATCGAGTCCCGCATCGGGCTTTCTGCTCAGCAGGGAGCCTGCTTCCCCATCTCTCTCTGCCTGCCTCTCTGCCTACTTGTGATCTCTCTCTGTCAAATAAATAAATAAAATCTTAAAATTTTTTTGTTTATTTATTTGACAGAGAGAGACACAGCGAGAGAGGGAACACAGCAGAGGGCGTGGGTGGGGGAGAAACAGGCTTCTTGCCAAACAGAGAGCTTGATGCAGGCTGAATCTGCCTAGGCATTTGTAGATATCCGTGCTGATCTTCCCGCTTGTAGATCTCTGGTGAAATGGTGGAGTGTTAGGAAGGATGCAGAAGTTGAACAGCAGTGAGGGCCCCTCTCTATGGTTGTTGCCTCCCACCATGCAGAGCAACAGTAGTTGGAGTCCTTCATAATTGGATGATTTGGAGCTTACATCTGATTTTTAGGGGGAATAGTGCAACGGATAAGATAAATGAACATATTATTAACTGAGGGGGCTCTTGCTGCCTTTATGTTCCTTCCCTTAGTGAATCCCGGCCTACCTCCTCATTTTCTGTAACTACAGGAGTAGAGGAACCCGGTGCCAGACAGGAATTCAAATAGATACTCTTAGGCTTTTTGTTCCTAGAATTCTAGACCTTTCAAGGAAGTAATGATGAAGATTTGGCTTGGTGATGTCTTTTCATCCATGATCTTTTATTTGGATTCAGTGTCCACATCAAATGTCATTTAGGATTTTGCCCCTATGGATATGGTATGATGATTGGTCTAAGACTTTTGTTTTGTTTTGTTTTGTTTTATTTGGCATCCTGTTCAAGGGTAGTTATTATGCTCTAGGAGAATAAGGTGAGCCTTCACATCCTTGCCCATGATGGGGAGGGGTAAAACACATCAAAATTGTGCTAGGCAAGGTCATTTATTTTAAGCAAGAGAGAGAGGTTCATATTTTCTGTAAGCACCACTTTGAAATATCCAAAGGTAGAGCCAGTAATAGAACTTGGAATGGTGATCTTGACCTTATTACTGAGGTACTGTCAGGACAAAGGCCCCAGAGCCAATCACTTGATGAGATGGATGGATTTGAGACTGGCTTGGAGTTGATTTTCTGGAAACTGAGAGGCAACTTGATGGGAAAAGTAGAGGCAGGTTCTTAATCTTTATCTTATTACTTGTACCTTGTGTCTGCTTGGCTCCTGGCAAGATTCTGACCTTTTTGGTGTGGGGTTGAACCTAGACCCTCTTATGGATGTGTGGTGCTCTGGGTAAATGCTGCAATACTGAGAAAGTGCTGAGCTCCAGTCATGACCCCAAGGACAGAGCTCAAGGCGGGTGCTGTGAGACACTTCCCACTGCTCTGTTAGGACCCATGGAGTCTGTCTGTCTGCCCTTGCCAAGTTCTGTTATCTTTCTCAAGGCAACCCTTAGAATCATAGGGAATTGGACTGAGCACATTCTGGGAACAAAATATATGAGAATGACAGTGGATATTTACTAAATTCCTGAGACATCAAGGAGAAACTGACACTAATTTTTCTTTTTCTTATTGCTGCCCTTGTCTCAGAGTGTAAGCATCCAACTTTGATTAAAATGTGTCCTTTCCAACCATCAGTTTACTTGTGCTTTAGTCAAGACAGACACATCCCTTAGAAGATGTTATCAGGCTGGTGCAGTAAGAACTATTATGGATGTGTGACAGTTTCAAGACACAGACGTATGATGCAGCTGATGCGTTGCTGCTCATCATTCAAGAGCATTGGTATAAGTCTGAAAAAATGAACAGATTCTTCTTAACCTTATTACTTGCATCAGCATTTATAAGCCCCATCTTTTTAAGATGGGGCATTCATCTCCACATTTATGTGCAAAATGTTTTTCCAGGACTCCTATTATAATTTTGCCAGACACTCATGTGATAAGCCTAAGATATTTCTGAGTACAATTTTTTTATTTACAAATGAACTAGTTCTAATCTGTGTAGGACTATACAGCCTGCATAGGAAGAGCAAAGGACTATGAAAGAGATGACCAGACTCCATTCCTTTCATTTCCACTTATGGATTTGACATCCCAACTCCTCACGGTGACCCACATATTCTGGTATTTTGTTATCCAAATTTGTAAATAGGATAAGTGATGCTTCCACTACACAGAGTGAAATAAAAATGAGGTTTGTTGAAAGTGAGACATCTGGTAATTGCTTTCCATAGATAAACAGCAAAACCAATCCACCGCTCATCAAGTCAGTCCTTGAAAGAACAAGGCTGGTGTTTTAGAATTTCCCTGTTAAAATAGGCAGTGTTTAAAATCACAGTGCTCAGTTTTCAGTGGAATACTTGGGGGCCAATCCAAAGTTATTTCAGAACTTCAATTGAAAAGCGCCAACTTTGATTTTCAATACTCTTATGGAGTAGTCATCTGGAGAATGTATCCTTTCAAAAATTACAAAAAATGCCTATTAAAATATATTTTAAAATGGTTAAGCTAATAGTAAAGTAAGGAAAATTATAGTAGCCTAGAAACAATGAGAAAGCATGAGTCTAGGCAGATTGTAAATATTGCATCTGGCCTTTGCCTGGGGGCATTTGTCATGGTGGGTCACACTTTAGAGTGTCACACTTATGTATGGGTGGATAAAGGCTGGCTCTGAGGAAGGTAGGGGTCAGATCAGAGGCTCTTGAATAAAGTTGATTCTCCCATAAATGTACTAGGAAGAAGCCCACATTACATAGACAGATGGTGGAAATAGCCATTTGTTTTTACCTTAGTTCTGGGTAGAGTGGGGGAAAAGCATCTTTCTAGAAATAGCTAATTTCATTCTAATAGTCACATGAATTTGGGAATAGAAGTCATACTCCCTGTGGAACCTGTAGAGAATTTCATCTAGTGTGCTGCTGGATTGACTGTGCCTCCAGATCCCTGGAAGAAGGAAACATATCTCTGGAGGAAAACTTTTTAGACTGACTTCAAAGGATTCTTACAGATAAATTTCTGAAAAACATATGTGCAAAAAAAATCACAAAATATATGAAGAGTAAGTCACCATAAGCAAGAGTCCAGTGGAAGAAAAAATAACAGAATCAAATTTCCAAGAATAGAGATTTTGGAATATTCATATACCAAATATAAAATATATAAAATAATATGGTCTAAGGAAATAAACTACTGAAAGTATGTCAAAAGAACACATGTTTATTGAAAATAATTAGGAATATTTGAAAAAGAAACAAGATAAATGTTTTATATATAAAAATATATATAAAAAATACATATATATAAATATATATAAAATATATACATTCTAAAAATATATATATACATTCTGATATATTCATATCAGAAATGTTGTACAAGCTAAACAGCAGGTTAGACATAATTAAAGAGAAATAAACCAGTTAGCAAACTGGAGGACATTCCTGAAGAATTTGCTCAGAATGCAGCATCAAGAAACAAAGAGATGGAACTATTACAGAAAGTTTTCATACATATTGGGATAATATGTCTAATGTAATATCTAGTTTATTGGGTTAAGAGTAAAAATAGAGCTAAATCATTGAACAATTTATGAGTCAGAAAAGGGGGTAATAGGAGTAAAAACATTCTGAGGTCTTTGTAATTTGTTGCAAATATTGGTTTGCTTTAGAATTTAGTAAGTTAAATATTCACATTAAAATTTTAAGGTAATCATAAAAGAATGAATGATTTTATATCTTCCATCCTAGGATTGAGAAAAATAGAATAAGGGATAAGAAATAAGCCTCACTAATTCCTCAGGAAAGCAACATGGAATCAAGAGAAGAAAACAAAGACCTAGAAAATATTGAGGCAAAGAGAAAACAAAATAAGGTAGTAAAAAAATACTTCAGTTAAATTAAATGTAAATGGAGTAAATACCCTACTTAAGTTACAAATAGTTTCAAACTGGATTAAAAAAAAAATCCCAGTTTGCTGTTTATAAGAGACAGAGAGTCTTGTGCTGTTTATAAGGTCCCAGAAAGAACAAAAGTAAAGGAATGAAAAAGATATACCAGGAAATATAAAGCAAAGAAGAAAGTTGGTATAACTGTATTAACTAGAAAAAGGTAGACTTCATTGTAGAAAGCATAACTAGAAATAAAGAAGTTTATTACATGTTGATAAAAATATCACTTTTTCAGAAAGATAATAGTAATTTCTATTTTGGAAGTACTTGATAATATAGGCTCAAAATATGTAAATTTGAATGAAATAGAAAAATCAAACCAAAATATGAGCAGAAACTGACAAACAAGTTTTCATAATGGGAGAATTTAATTTTTCTCTCTCAGTAACTAATAAATAAAGCAGAAAAATATCAATAAAGATATAGAAGATTTTAAAAACATAGTCAACTGTCTTGATCTAATGGTTATCGTTTTTGCTTTTTTTTTTTTTAAGATTTTATTTATTCATTAGACAGACAGAGATCACACGTAGGCAGAGAGGCAGGCAGAGAGAGAGGAGGAAGCAGGCTCTCCACGTAGCAGAGAGCCCGGTGTGGGGCTCGATCCCAGGACACTGGGATCATGACCTGAGCCAAAGGCAGAGGCTTTAACCCACTGAGCCACCCAGGCGCCCCTAGTTTTTGCTTTTTAAAGTAGTTTTAGGGGTGCCTGAGTGGCTCAGTGGGTTAAAGCCTCTGCCTTTGGCTCAGGTCATGGTCCCAGGGTCCTGGGATCGAGCCCCACATCGGGCTCTCTGCTCAGCAGGGAGCCTGCTTCCTCCTCTCTCTCTGCCTGCCTCTCTGACTACTTGTGATCTCTGTCTACCAAATAAATGAATAAAATCTTAAAAAAAAAATAAAGTAGTTTTAGCTTCACAGAAAAAATTATATAGAAGGTATAACGATGTTCCATATACCATTTTTCCCCATAGCTGCATAGCTTACTCCATTATGAACATCCTTCCCTGCAGTGGTGCAAGTGTTATAATTAATGAACCTATAGTGTTAAGTTTTCATTAGTGTTTCCTTTAGTTTTTATTAGTGTCTTTAGTTTTCATTAGTGTTTAGTTTTCATTAGTGTTCCTTCTCAGTGTGTATATTCTCTGGGTTTAGAAACTGTATAATGTCATGTATCCAATTAGTTATTTTCTGAACACTGACTGGTCCCAACATTAGGAGAAGAATATATATATTCATAGATATTTAAAAATACAAATTTTTCCCAGCTCATGAAGTATTTACAAAAAATGGGCATATTCTAAGCCATAAAATGTGTTTCAATGAATTTCCAAGACATTTCCTCATAGGCAACATTCTCTGACCTCATCTTAGAAGCACTTAGAAGAGGAACTCATGTACTGATGCTACAAAGTAGTCAGTCTTTTAATATCGTTCCCTCCATTTCTTTCCTTTTTTTTTTTTTTAAGATTTTATTTAGTTATTTGACAGACAGAGATCACAAGTAGGCAGAGAGGCAGGCAGAGAGGCAGGCAGAGAGAGAGGAAGGGAAGCAGGCTCCCTGCTGAGCAGAGATGCCGACGTAGGGCTTGATCCCAGGACCCTGGGATCATGACTTGAGCTGAAAGCAGAGGCTTTAACCCACTGAGCCACTCAGGCACCCCTTTCCCTCCATTTCTTAATACCTGGTTCTATTTAGAAGAAAAGGCATAGTCCATTTTTTAAAAACAGTATAAAATATTAGATCAAAGGAAAGAATGTGTTTATGAGAAGGTGAGGAGAGAAACAGTGCTAGGAATCCTCTCTGCGATCCAGGCATGTTATCAGTTTCTGAAGTTCCTAGTGCTACATAGATATTTTGACATTTTGCTGCCTTATGTTGTACAAAACCAAACATGCTAATGTTTTCAAGTTGTTTTGAATTTTGTTGTTGTTTACATACATTTTGATGTCTTCCATTGTGAGGAACTTAAATGTGAGAAGGCACTCAGGTATGAGACACAATATCTGAATCACCCAAACAGAATAGCCAAAAAGAATGGTTAATGAATTTCTTTTATGAGATTTGAAAAGAATTTTATTTGTTTAAATATATTTTAGAGCAATTCTTAAATGAAGAGTTTTTTAAGAGTTTTTTTTTTTTCAACATTCTGCAAGTAACATTCTGCCTTTGCATTGCTCTGCTGATTTGATATAGTCTCCTGAATCTCAAAGCCTTTGGAATTACATTTTCTTTTTTTTTTAAATTATTTTTTAAAAATATTTTTATTTATTTATTTGACAGAGATCACAAGTAGGCAGAGAGGCAGGCAGAGAGAGGGAGAAGCAGGCTCCCTGCTGAGCAGAGAGCCCAATGTGGGGCTCTATCCCAGGACCCTGAGATCATGACCTGAGCTGAAGACAAAGGCTTAACCCACTGAGCCACCCAGGCACCCTGGAATTACATTTTCTATAGGCACTACATATCATGAATCCAATAGATATATTTTTTAACTTCTTATGTTTTACAGAGATTTCTGATTGTTCAAAAAAATTTCAAAACCTTAAATATAAAAGGTAAAGATAAACTTAAATGATCTTAAAGTTAGCTAATTCTCAGTTCTTCAGCTTGAAAGAAAAATTGTCTTGCTTTTGTGACATAAACTGTCCAATTGATGTGACATAGCTTTAAAATTTTTCATTGTAAAGATTTGAAAAACTAATTAATTATCATTTTAGCAGAAATTAGTTAACAACAGGGAATAAAATGACTTCAGTAGAATCCTAGATCTTAAGTAACTTGAACCACCAATAGAGAATGGAAGAAAATATTCCAAATACAGATTCAGGATAATATTAAATGAAATTTCATAGTTCTGCATCCAGCATCATTTTAGCTTCTATGAGTCTTATTTAGAAACTAACACTTGGTCCTTATGTTTTATAAGGAATAACCCAGTATGAAATGGGGTTCATGAGAACAGCAAGACTCAGAGTAAGAGAAGTTAATATGGGTTGGAGAAGTTAGGAAGTTACTCAAAAGAAATAGGGGCTCTTGAAGAACAGTGAGGCCTGTGGGAAAGAAGAGACCAGGGGAAGAAGAATGAAGTCTGGAATACAGAATGAGTATGATGTATTTTATGTGGAACAGTCAGTCATTTTCTTTAATTCATTCATTCTCAGAGAGCATCTGATAAAAATTATTTCCTTCCAAAGGAAAGTTACTTCCAAATACATTTGGATTTATATGCAAGGTATATTAGTTTGATATGACAGGTGAGCCATCATAGTTGCAAAGTATCATAAGGATTTTTATGTTGGTCATTGCTTTTTTGATTTTGAAGGTGGGGCACCCCGGTTGAAGATTTCTCATTTGTCTGGTAGTGCTTAGATAGTCATTACTTTTATTAGATATTTCTTGGTAGGTAAATAAAATAAAAAGGTAGTGGCTTCTGGATTTTTTTCTTTTCCCAGCATACTTTAGAAGATGTAGTAACTGGAGGGCAATTCAAAGATAAAAGCAGCCTTGACGTATGAAATGTCACCCTATTGATCAGCAAGCACTGCTGTTCCTCTTGAGGGTCTAATTTTCATCTGAGCAAGAGCTGATTCATCATAGGAGATATGTTTTTGTCTGAGAACCAACAGAGAAAACAAAACCTTCATTTTTTGTTCTTTTGTTTTTGTTTGTTTGTTTGGTTGGTTTATCTGAAAAATTTATAAAGGTGAACTATGTGCTTCTGTGTTGTGCTGAGTCCAGGGGTATAAGGCTTCTCAATTCTGCTCCCTAGCTGGATTGCCCTTTCGCTCCTATGTGTTTTAGACATTTCTAGGGTAGTTATTGGGAATTTATTAGTATCCTAGAATTTGATTAATTTTTGTAAACATTTTCTGAATATTCAAAAGTATGTCTGCAGATACTGTTTGGCATATGCCCCTTTTTAATTCTACAATTATATTTCTCTGTTAAGAACTAACATGGTATATAAAATCTTCTACTTTAATTGGGGCTATTGAATTTATAATTTATCATTGTTTTTCTGATAATTTGGTTTCATATATACCTATCCTATTATATTCAGCCTTCTGATTTTTAAATGTTTTCTTGTTTCCCTTTTATTTTCCTATCATTTAGATTTTGTTTGAAATTTTCTCTTTTTACTTGACATTTCTTTTCTTCTAGTGGTTATATGAACTCATACCCCTTTCTCCATATTAAAAATTTAGCATTTTTTTTTAGCAACTTGAGTGCCTGCTATGTTCCAGGTAACAAGCTAAGTGCTTTGCATATGTTATTTAATATTTGCAACAGCCCTGTAGATATTAGCCTCTCCACTTTTTGATGAGAAAAATATTCCTTGACATTAACTCTCTTGCTTTAAAGAACAAAGTTCATAATTGGCCGCATCAGATTTTGAACCAGGCCTGTTGGCTTCTTCTAGACACTAACCTCAGTTATCTTCCTGCTTTAAAATATTTTTTCTCTCTGTCTCTTTCTCCATCTTAACTTGTTTCAACTAACAGGAGCTATTAGATCTAGATTTTTGTTACTAGCTCCTTTTCTAGGTATGAATTTTTATTTTAAGGTTCATTTACAATTCCATTAAATTTCACAAGAATGTTGTGGTCCATATACCTAAACAGAACCTGACATTTTACTGATGACTTTGCCTTTCTTTCTGTGTAGTTTCTTTTTTTTGGGGGGGGGGTGTCCTTGAGAGACACTTTTCTACTTAAAATTTAAAACTTTATTCAAGATCTGTAGAGATGTAGTTCTTTAATTTTTTTAATAATTATATGTATAAGGGCACTAAATGCACCCTTTTATCCTGAAACCTAATGTCTTCCTTTCTTTTTTCTTTTATATCAGGAATATATTCTTCCGTTATTTATTTGCTTCTTACTTCTCATCCAACCCTTCTCTCCTCCTCCAGTACTGTATACTCTGAACATTTTCCATGTTGCTAGTGTTTTGTTCATTTTATTTATCTCTGTAATTTCCCTCTGCATTCTGGGAGAATTGTCAAACATGTCCTTTAGTTCATTAGCCTGTTTTATTATCACCTAATTAATTTCACTTAACTACTTCCAGTAAAATTTATCTCCTTTGATTTTTATCTGAAAATAATCTTTCCTAAATTATATCATTTCTTTTTCATGCATGCAAATATAATTGAAAATACGAGTAAATTACTTTTTGCAAACTTTACAGTATTTGTCACAGTACATTGCAGTTATCTGTTATGATTCCCCAAATTGTTCACTTTCTTTTAAACTATGAAAATGTTTCTATTGTCTAGTAATTTTTGCCATTTGTCATTTTCACAGATGCATGTCTTTTATGTCTGGCATTTAAAGTTGAGCTGTGTTCTGTCAGAAATTGTTCCTTTCACTCCTTTGGTTCCAGATAAAGGGGAAAGTAGAGGTATATATTTTCTGATGTTTTTATTTTGTCTGTTTTGGAAAAAGGCACAGAAGCACTTTTGTGTTGGCACACTTCACTATTCTAGCAGAAAACTTATCTGTTCAACCTATATTTATAAAGGGCCAGCTCTGTGTTTGACCCTGCTGAATACTGAGGATATGATGATGAATATAATGATGGGTCCTTGCTTTCATACACTTTACAAGCTCCTGGAGAAGTCATGTATCTAATAATTACACAAAACCTTAATTACCAGTAATGGTAACAGTTACAAAACTTACTGGGTTCCTGGTCAACTGGATTGACAGAAAACTAGTGTTCAGAGTGTCGTGACAGAAGAGTCTAGAGATATAGGAGGAACCTGATCATGCAGGACCATGAGGCCACATTGGGGACACTAAGAATAATCCAAAAGCACTAGAAAGCAGGGCACTGGTGGTTCAGTGGTAGAATTCTCGCCTGCCAAAAGCACTAGAAAGCCATTGATGAATATGAGGTAGATGAACAGTGTATTTAAATTTGTGTTTTAAAGGCCCACTGTAGCTTTCCTTGTGGAGGACAGATTGCAGGGCCCAAGTAGACAGAGGGAGACCCCTTTAGAATTCTCTTGCATCCATCCAGAAAGGATATGATAGTGGCTTGGGTCAGGCTTGTAATTGGAGATGTAATTGGAGAAGGGAACATGCCCAGGAAATACTTAGGTGGGATAGTACCATTAAGAAGAATGGATGACTTATACAGTCTCATGTGAAAAACAGGATTTCATTTTCTTATTTGTCACAGAAGCCTAGAGTTATGTTGCAGCACCCTTCTCTGTCTGGCACAATGCCTGCTTAGGAGCCATGGCCTTTTTTCATACGATTTACTTCAGGGGGAAATGAGACTAAAGATGGGTCCCTCTACTCACCCTGCTCTTCATGCTGGCATTCGGCTTAATGAAGTTCATGGTAGATTCTAAATGTTCTGTCAACTGCTGCTTCTAGGACTCCTGAGGTAATATGGGATTGAGAATACAGATTCTAAGGCCAGATTCTAGGTTCAGTTCTGATTTTGCCACTTACTGTCAGAGTGGTTTGGGGCAAATTGCCCAATTGTTTTTGGCTCACTTTTCTATACCTGTAAAACGAAGATAATTCTAGTACCTGGCATATTGTAGATGCTCTAATATTAGTTGCAATTTTTAATCTGATTTTGCAGTGGCTGGGGATATGCCAGGCATTGTATCTACTAACTTTCTTGGCAATTGCTTCCAATTTCAATAAATCTTTTTCTAGTATGGTTGTGTATATGCCACAGATTATATAATTACATTTTTTCTGGCTTATGAGTATTACTCAAGTAAAAAAATTAATGTTTTCTTCCACTAAAAATTATTTGCTTACTTAATTGGGAAATTGGACTGTGACCTCTGATCCCCCC
This sequence comes from Taxidea taxus jeffersonii, assembly GCA_003697995.1. Classification (NCBI taxonomy): domain Eukaryota; kingdom Metazoa; phylum Chordata; class Mammalia; order Carnivora; family Mustelidae; genus Taxidea; species Taxidea taxus. The sequence continues at coordinate 2,863 of ML103836.1, read as the reverse complement.
CATTAAAACATTTTATTATCCTCTATTATAAAAATTCTTTGCTCACTTAATGAAGAAATTGGGCTAGGACCACTGCCCTTAAACAGAAATTCTCCACAAACTCTTAATGGTTACCAGGTTGTGCCTTTCTGGTATATTCATTCTGATATACTCCTGATGTAGTGTATCTAAGAAGCTGTCCTGTGGACATGAGCAGGAGGCAGATTTGTGACATAATGAATGGTTATAAAGGAAAATGTATCAGTCACGATTCAACCAGAGAAACAGATCTAGCAGGAGATATGTATCAGGAGATTTATTACATGACATTGTGACTGGCTGATGTGATTGTGAGGGCTGGCTGGGCAAATATGAAATCCACAAGACACGACAGCAGGAAGGGTTGCTGGGACTCTCAGGCCCAAGTGAGGCTGTAGTCCACAGGCAGTATTTCCTCTTCAGGAAAACAACAGTTCTAATCTTAAAGTCTATGAGCTGATTGAGTTGGGACTACTAAGATTAATTAAAAATAATTTTCTTTGTTTAAAGTCAACCGATTATTGACTTTTTATCATATCTACAAAATATCTTCTGGAACACTTAGATTGGTGTTTGATTGAATAAAGGGAACATAACCTAGCTAAGCTGATACATAAAACTGAGCACCACAGAAAACAATACATAAAAGCTCTTAGAAACTCGTCTGTTTCTTTTCTGGGGTTGGGGGAAGAGGTTATATGTTTTAGGAATACAGTCTTTGAGAAATTAATTTCAAGTGGCTGGAAAAACCTTTCCTAATACTTGAACTTACCATTTGAATTTTAAAAATAACTGATGAGTTCTGCTATTTCAGATGTATTTATGCTGTATTAATTTCTTATCCTTCTTCCTCCCACTCTTCCCTTACCCAATACAATTTACTGCCTTCTGAATCAGGTTGACAGAGGCATCCATGAATTTTTGGTTGTGCAAGCTTCTGTATAACTTTGTTTTCCAACTCATTATTTAAAAATTCACAAGCCTTTTTACCTCTATTCTTTTGTTAACTCTTCTCAGAAACAAACAAACAAACAAACAACTACAATGCCTTCTCTCTTTTTTTTTAATCTTAGATCCCCAAATGGGCTTCTATGTAGTGCTGCCCCACCTCATTCATTACCACCTCATGCAGATGCTGGTCAGGATTTACTGTTCTTCAGGTATCTCTGGCCAGCAGGAGAGCCAGTCAAGTAAATAATGCTTTAATACTATCTGGGTGGGCTTTGTTGACCCTACAAAAATAAGATGGCGCACATTTTGAGTGAGCCTATCCCTTTTATGTTACTTTAGTTGTTTCATTTTAATTTAGAGTGTTGACTTTTAGTTAGCCTGATCTTCATTAAGTTGAAATCAGCTGGGGGTAAAACCAAAACAACAGAAAAAATCTAGGGGAGTCAATGACTCACTGATGCCAGTCAGAACAGCATGCCCCAAGTGGAGAGGCGTTCCAAGAATAGAGGAAAAAGAGGGCTAAAACAAGTATCAATCAAATGAATGACAGTGCTGTAAGATAAAGGGAAATATCAGGGAGATGGCAAAAGCCACAAAAGCTAAATAAATGGGGAGCAGACTGTAAAACAAATGATGTGATGTCTGGAAAAATATGACAAAAGGACTTTGAGAAAGGAAAGTTTATTGTCTTCATCTGTGATGTACTGACTTCATTAATGTTATGTTTGGTCAAAAGCTCCTAAGAATTATTTCATCAGGATTATTATTATTTTTTTAACTTGCCATTATTTTATTTACCCTCCAGTAACTCAAGTATTTTCCCATTGGTTTCTTTCATTATTTTCAGATATACTTCCAGATAAACTTCAGATACACAAGCCAGAGGTTCTCAAGGTATGCCTCTTGAACTTTTATGTTAATATCATCTTGTAGAACTTGTAGAAATAGAAATTCTCAGGCTGAGTCTCAGAACTATTGGACTAGGAACAGTGGGCCAGCAATCTATTTTATTAAGGCCTCCAGAAAACTCCTAGGTAAGCTCAAGGTTGTTTTTTTTTTTAATAAAGATTTTACTTATTTTATTTTTTAAAGTTTTAATTTATTTATTTTAGAGATGGAGCATGTGTACATAATCACAAGTAGGGGAGAGGCAGAGGGATAGAGAATCTGAAATGGACTCTGAGCTCAGCCACACTCAGGGCTCCATCCCACCACTGTGAGATCAGGACCTTGAGCCAAAACCAAGAGTCAAATGCTTAACCGACTAAGCCACCTAGGTGTCCCAAGGATTTTATTTATTTTAGAGAGAGGGGGAAAGGAGGGGCAGAGGGAAATGGGGAGAGTCTCAAGTGGAGCCTGACTCAGGGCTTGACGTCACAACCCTGAGGTCACGGCCTGAGCCAAAATTAAGAGGCTGACACTAAACCAACTGAGGCACCAGGTGCCCCAATGTAAGCTCAAGCTTAAGGACTACTGGTTAGAGTATAAAAGCTGTCTTCAAGGATGCCAAGTTTCAGTGTTCCATACCAAAATTTTCATTTCTTGAGTTCCTATTAGAGAATGCTGAGCCCAGTGCCTAGTCCATTGCTTCTTGTAGGTCTTTTTATTTGCAGTGTCATCTAGACCCACTTGTGGTGCATGAATTTCTTTCCTATTCCTGAAGATATAAACAGAATTTTTTTCCTTGTCTTCTAAGAAGAAGTACAAAAAGTTTTCCTAGCATTTCTAGTCCTTTGTACCTTTGTGCTATCCTTAAAATAAATTCAATTTCTTTCCCGGTCTGAAGCACACATAAAATTCATATATTTAGGGATTTGATATATTGCAAATGTCCCTTGGGTTCATTTCAATTGAATTTATAATCAGGTTCCCTAATACACATATGCTGGAAGTG
>ML103835.1:30409-47676 GCA_003697995.1 Taxidea taxus jeffersonii | reverse complement strand
GCATCAGGAATGTGGAGAAAGGTCTGCTGTTGCAGAAAGACCAGGAGCCGAGAGAGCCCTAAGGGAGTCCTAAGGGACACAGGCCCGCGGAAGATGCAGAGGTGAGATGGGCCCACGGCTGTGGTGGAGTGGTTCCGAGGCACAGCGGACTGTTCGTGGGGCTCCGTTCCTCCCCACAGGAGGAAAAAGATCCTGCAGTGTCTTGAGGTAGAAACGTGCAGAGGGATAGACTGGAAACAGACAAAACTCGCAGAGAAGAGGGAGATGTTGGGAGCACGGAGGACTCGTGACTCCGGGGGATTCCGATGCGAAAAGAGGACAGGCAGGCCGGGCAGGGGCAGAGCGGGGAGAGAGGCAGGCAAGAAGGCATGGGCGAGGGGGAGAGCACACAGCCCTGACAAGCAGACAGAGGAGGGGTCCGACAGGGGTCACCCCCAAAAACAGCCCCCCGTGCCACAGGAGGCTCGATGAGAAGGCATGATAGGCAGGGAGAGCGAGAAAGCAGACCGAGGCCGCACTCCGAGCTTCCACGCCGCCCCCCGGTGAGGCACGGAGCACTCCATCCGGATGCCTGCAGCCGCTCTTGACAGCTTCACGTGGGAAAGCATCAGGCATGGACTTGGCCACGTGGCCACCGGCTCAGGTCCCCGTGGCCACAGGCAGCTTGCAAGCGCCACGAGAGCGTCCTTCCCGAGCAGGAATTGCGGGTGGGGCGGGCTCGCAACCCTGTCTTGGGGGCAGTGCCCGCTCCGCGGTCGGGACAAGCAGGCCAGCCCCGTTTCCACGCCTGCGGCGGTAACACGGGCTCCAGACGGTGGGACCCCAAAGACGGGGCGCGCTTGCGTTCCCAGAGACCGCGTTGTCTCACTGCCTGCACCAGCCCCGGGCTTCTCCGAGAAGCTGCCAACGGTGCCGCTCAGGGAAGACGCCTCGGTCCAAACGAGCCCCTGGAAAGACAGAGGATGAAGTTCACAGTCAGGCCCAGACCTCCCACAGCGGCCAAGAGGGCGGCCGATGAGCTGCGTTGTAACAAGCGCCCCCAAGGCAAAACCTGCCCCAGAGGCAGGGGCGAGGCGAGCTGTTGTGGAGGCTGCAGGGGTGGGGGGGCGGGGGGCTGACAGAGCAAGACCGGATGCAGGCGTGTCCGCACCAACACTCCCTTACTCTCCTCAGGGTTTCGCCGGCGTCTGCTGGGAGGTGTTGGACGTCGACGGCAGAGCCCTCCCGTGCACCTGCCTTTGTGTGTCTGTAACACTCCCACCGTCCGGCGTCGGCAAGCATCAGTGCGCGGGTCCCGCGACGAGATCCTGTCCCCGCTCGGTGACCGCCCTGTCTCCTCCTGCAAAGAACCACCTGGCAGGTTGCTTGAGGATTAAGTGAGATTGAATTCTCGTCCCACGCCAGGCCCCGCGCCTGCGGGTCCGTCAGCGCTGGGTGTTCTCGTCCCGCTCCCCTTCTCCGTCTTCTCCCCGTATTGTTCTATCCAGCTCGAAGATTCCCCTCTGGCTTGGGCAGCGATCACACCCGCCTCCCAATTTTAGCGAGGTCCGCGTGGCCAGGATGGAGCGGGCAGCCCGGCAGCCCTCAGGTTCTGGGATGAGGTCCCCCCCGTTTCCAGTCGCGAGCGTGCGGCCGGCGCTGTGCGGTGTGTGGACGCCAGGCCGGCCCTGTGAGGGGGGCGGGCTCGTGGGGCCTCATGCAGTCCCCGGGGCCCCGTGCCCGAGAGCCCCCAGCACTCGGCCCAGGGCTCTGCTGTGATTGTCTTGAAGCTCCTCGTGAATTTCTCACAAGCTTCTCTTCGTGCGCGGGGCCGCACGGGTTCCGTGATGCCTGTGAGGTGTCTATCTTCCGCTTTCCGCAGCGGGGGACAGCAGAGCCAAGTCAGGTAAGGGCGCCCCAGGACCCACTGAACAAACCCCATGCCTTGGACTCAGACGTGTACAAGCTCCGCGAACGTCTTTTAAATCCCGGTAAAATACACGTAACGTAAAACGGACCATTCTAAACTATCTTGAAGTGAGAAATTCAGTGGCTTTTACTAAATCCATTGTATTGTGCGACCATCACCATCGATTCCCAAATATGTTCACAGGAACATATTTCAACAGGAAATTCTGGGCCAGTTAGCGATCACTCCCCACCCGGACCTCCCCAGCTGTTCCGTCACCACTAACCCCCTTTCTGTCTCTAAGGATTTACCAACTCGGGACATTTCCTTTCGCTGGAATCATACAAGACTGGGCCTTCTCTGAACTCTCAGGCCCGTTGACTCATTTCTGAAACCGAGATAACGGCATCTCACTCCAAGTGTTGACATGAAGGCTCAGTGAGAAACGGCTTATCTCACCAGCGGATCCATTATTATCTGTTGTCGCTGTCGCTGTGGTCGCAGCGAGGGTGGCCATGCTGGGCACGACTGTGCCCTGAGCTGTCGGTGATCACACAGCTAGCGAATGACAGCGCTAGCCCTGGACTCTGCATGCTCCCCCCGCAATCTCCCTGTCGCCTGGGCAGGATTTCCTGGGAGCAAGGATGCGGAGCAGGTTAAGGCCATACAGCGGGCCTGGGGTGGGGGAGAGGAGGGGGGCGGGTGGGGGAGGTAGATGAGCTGGGCTGGTCGGGTGGGGCCCCACCCTGGGACGGTCATTACCTTCCCTGGAGTCTGGACCACACGCTGCAGCACCCCAGGCGGCCTCATTCACAGGATCCAGATGCTGCTCTGCCGAAATTTCAGCTGGACAGAAGGATTACGCGGCATGAGAGAACGCAAGCTGAGCCGGCACGGAGTCCTGGGGAAGCGCTGGGCCCTGGGTGCGTTTTCCTCCCTATCACAGACTAGTGTGTCTTAAAATAACCACAATGCTGTGCAGGAACCGCACTGCGGGAACCTTCCGGCATCTGCAAGCAACAGCTCATTACGCCCCACCCTTTGTGTGCCTGTCTGTGGGTTAAATGAAACAGGCGTGTTTTGATACCTGCACCCCGCCCCCTGCATTTCTTTCTTTCCTCTCGCCCCGTGGCAGGGCACGGAGTGTGGCATTGTCTGTGCCCCACAGTGGGCCCGGAGCAGCGACCAGCCTCTGAATACAAGGGAAGGAGGCCCGGACAATGGGCCTCCCCCTGGTCATACCGGCCTTGTCGAGCAGATAGGTATTTATCCCACTTTTCAAGATGACTCTGGGCAGGGGAGGCAGACGTGTTTGGACACAAAGATCCCACTTTTATGCAACCACAGTTTCCCATAGGAAAGCCCATTCTGACCGAGTTGGAGCTCTCACGAATCCTCGAGCTTGAGAACAGGACTTTTCTCTCCAGATGGCCCTGGTGCGATCTCTGGGTGGCCGAGGAGAGGCTCCCACTTCCGAGCAGAGCTGCACAAGGAGGGAGGCGCGGCGGACGGAGAGGACGTGGAGCCACGTCTCTCCCCGGAGCTGGGGCCTGTGGGGCGGAGGACACTTCTGCTCTCTTAGGAGCAGCATGACCAGATAGGGAGGAAACACGGCTCTGCTGGCAGGACGTTGTGCTGGAGCTCTGTTGACCGGAGCCTCCCTCGATGAACCCCAGCCCTTCCGCTCCAGCTCTGCCACGTCCTGGCTTCACGTGGATCCTTGGCAAACTGTTCACCTTCTCTGACCTCAATATTTCCACCTGTTGAAGCGGCCGTGGGGCCATCGAGCCCGTGGGTTTCTTGTGTATACCTACTGACGTTGTTGGTGCGAGACCCTCAGCAGACGCCAGTGTTCCGTGACAAGTGGGTGTGTGGCCTCGGCAAGACCCATGGGGACCCCCCATTGCTCGTCACTTATTTGCTCCTGGATCTCGAATACGCACGTACACGACGGACTTCATTTTCTGAAATGCTGTCCATGGGCTCATTTTCCTTTTCTCTTGTTTTAGGTAGGTTTCCAGAAATCAGCTTTTAACGTATTTCTTGTTTTTGCTCTAAGCCAGACTTTAACTCCTTCACGGTCACTGAAATGACATTTTCCCCCCATTTCCACCATCCAGATGTTTCCAGCTCCCTCCTGAAATCTGCCGTATTCGGTTCATTTCTTGTATTCACGTTTTTGTTTGAGAGGCTTAGGATAGCTCCCCTCTCTCTGGTAAAAGGGTAATAACGGCCTTTAAACGTTTTGCCAAACGTAATTACATAAGCTTTTCTTTTTCCTGTAAATTTCCAAAATTAATTCTATAACCTCTTTACCATAAAGACGTGACTATTAGCACAATTCTTTCTACATTCCCTCTCCTGATAAATAATCCACATTATTTAAGCTCTGCCGGGTCTTAACTCCAGACTGTGTCGATGTGTTCCCTACATGACTCTTTCTAACCTTGTGTTTTACTCAAAATAAAGACAACAAGCTTTCTGTCTTTGTCACTTCCCACTTCCTCTTGTGCTGTGTGCCTCCCTCGTGCCGGGCTCCAACTTCTGCTCCTCTTGTGTGCAGGTGTGCAGGCTAGAGGACCTTCTTTCAGGAACGGTTTGCAAGTAATACAATTTTTTAAAGATCTGCATGTTTGCAGGGGTTGTTTTGTTCTCTTTTTTGAACTATTTGGCTTAAAACATGCTTTTAACTTGAAGTCCTTTTCCCTTAGAACTTTGGAGATATTGTCCCCGTTGTCTTTTCCTTGTTATTATTCCAGTAGAGTCAATATATGATGTCATAGTAGTTTCAGGTGTACAGCGTAGTGATGCGACAATTCTGTACATTTCTCACTGCTCACCATGACAGGTGTACCTTTAGTCCCCATCACCTACTTCACCCGTCTCCCCAGCCACCTCCTTTCCGGTAACTATTGGTTTGTTCTCTATATTTAAGAGTCTGGTTTTGGGGCGCCTGGGTGGCTCAGTGGATTAAAGCCTCTGCCTTTGGCTCAGGTCACAATCCCAGAGTCCTGGGATCGAGTCTCGCATCGGGCTCTCTGCTCGGCGGGGAGCCTGCTTCCTCCTCTCTCTCTGCCTACTTGTGATCTCTGTCTGTCAAATAAATAAATAAAATCTTTAAAAAGAGAGAGAGAGAGAGAGTCTGGTTTTTTGTTTGTCTCTTTCTTTGTTTATTCTTGCAAATGACATACCTGACAAGGGGTTAATAACCAAACTAATAAGGAACTTACACTCAACACAGAAAACAAATAAACCCCAAATACAAAGACAAACAAACACAGAAAAGCAAATAAACCCCAATGTCTTTTAAGAATTATACTTAAAGGGATGCTTGAGTGGCTCAGTCGATTGAATGTCTATCTTCAGCTCAGGTCATGATTTCAAGGTCCTGGGAAAGAGTCCCCCATCGGGCTCCCTGCTTAGCTGGGAGCCTTCTTCTCCTTTTGCCTCCACTTCCCCTGCTTGTGTGTGCTCTCTCTCTGACAAGTAAATAATATTAATAATAAAAAATTTTACTTAAAAATGATAAATCAGATACCAGTCTAATCCTTGCTGCTTTGAAAACAGCCCACCTTTCTTCCATACATTTTTAGGATTGGCTTAGTTTGGTTTTTGGTTTTTGTTTTGTTTTGTTTTAATCTAGACTTCAGAGATTTTAGCAGTATTTAGGGCTGTGTACATTGTCATTGTTTTTGCTAGGTATTCAATAGTTTCCTTAGACTCAAATCTTTCTTCAAATCAACCTGTTTTCTTCTATTGTCTTTTTAAAAAGATTTATGTATTTGTTATAGGGAGGGAGACCATACAAGTGGGGGAAGGTCTGAGGGAGAGAGAATCTCAAGCAGACTCCCCGCTGAGCATGGAGCCCATCATGGGGCTTGATCTCATGACCCTGAGATCATGAGATGACCTGAGCTGAAAACAAGAGTCAGACACAACCCACTGAGCGACCCAGACACCCCTCCTTTACTGTCTTTTAATCCTTTTCTCCCCTGCCCTTTTCTCTCTCATCACTTTCTGGATTGCACATTATTAGGTAATTATTTTATTTCTGGAATCAATCATCCATGTCTCTTCATTTTTTCCTTACTATTTCTCTTTGTATCCCTGTTCTGTATGACAGAAGACCTCCTCATCCTCTCTTCCAAATCAGTGACTCAGCTCTGAGCTACTTTTATTCTGCCCCTCAGCTGTCTATAAAATATCCCTTTTACAAATCTTATTTCGAGCTCTTTGCTATTTTCACTCTAGCTTCATAATAGCTTCTTGTTTGGGGGTTACCATAATGTGTCCACGTTCACAGCAGGAAAACTCAATGTCAGAAAGACATCAATTCCTCCTCAACAGATTTAGAGAGAGAATGCATTTCCAATTCAAATCCTAATAGAATCTACAGAACTTGACAAATAGATTCTAAAATGTTTGTGAAAGTGCAAAAGATCAAGAACACCAGTACAGTACGAGTAAGGACAGGAACAGAAGACCTACACCAGCCGCCATCAGCACTTGCCAATAAAGCATCCTGGAGTGACAAGCAATGTGACATTGCCCAAGAATTTGATAAATTTGCCAGATGTAAAACATAGCAAGCTCAGGATTGGACCCCCACGTAAAGAGAGAGATGACAGTGTGGAGTAATGGGTAGGAAGGAATTTTCAGTAAATAGTGCTGATACAGTTGGTTATCCATAGTTTACAAGTGAACCAGGCGGGGCACCTGGGTGGTTCCACTGGCTGAGTGGCCGACTCTTGATGTCAGCTCAGGTCACGATCTCAGGGTCCTGGGATCCATCGAGCCCCACATCTAACTCCACGCTCAGGACTCTCTCTCCCTCTCCCTCTACCCCTCTGCCCAGTCTCTTTCTCTCTCTCTCTAAAATAAAAAAAAAATCCTTAAAAACATAAATAATAACTAAAAATAAAAAGATAAAAAGTGAACTAAGGTGTCCAACTCATTGTATACAAAAGATAATTTCAAATAAATTTAAAACTTAAAAAGCGTATCTCCAAAATGTTTAAAAGAAAATGTGGAAGATTATCTTTCTGACCTTGAAACAGAAGTCCCTCTCGAACAGAACCCAGAACCGAGAAACTAAATACTGTCAAAGGATTGATCATTTTGGCTACATTGCAATTAATGACGTGTTTATCAAAACCTACTATTAAAAAATCTAGAAACCGAGAGAAGGCATGTTCAACAAGGTAACTGAAAACAGAAAGGTTTTAGTATTTAGAATTGATAGAGATGCCTCTTAAATCAATAAGAAAAAGAGAAACAAACCAATAATAAAGTGTGCAATAGGCATGAACTGTCCATTCACAGAAAGAGAAACACACATGTCCAGGAAACGAGGGAGGTGCTTGGCCTCATTAGGAACCAGGAAAACACCAATTACGATAGACAAGTTGACCCCATGGGACAGGCGGCCGGTGACACACTCATGGTAGTGTAATTACAGCCGCCTCAGAGACATGGGGCATTCCCTGGTAAAGATAATGGAAGAACCTGGCACTCAACTCCTAAGGACCTTGAGAACTTCTTACACAGGTGCACCAGGGACCAGCACAGTTCAGAATAGGAAAAGAAAAAAAAAAAAGCAAAACTGGAAACTACCCAAAGTTTTGTCTACAGGATAGTGGATTAAAAAAAATTATGGTCCAGGGTGCCTGGGTGGCTCAGTGGGTTAAAGCCTCTGCCTTCGGCTTGGGTCATGGTCTCAGGGTCCTGGGATCGAGCCCCGTGTCGGGCTCTCTGCTCAGCAGGGAACCTGTTTCCCTTCCTCTCTCTCTGCCTGCTTCTCTGCCTACTTGTGATTTCTGTCTCTGTCAAATAAAAAAATTTAAAAAAAAATTATGGTATTCACACAGTAGAATATTATGCACCACTAAACATGAATGAACTTGAGAGTATCACATGGTGAGACACCTCGTTAAGAAGGAGTGAACGATGATATTCTCAACAAATGATGAACCTTGGAAAAATACAAGTCCCAGAAGGCCACATACAAATTGCCGACTTTACGATAACCAGAAACACGTAAAAAGAAGCAGCACACTGGTTCGGAATGCACGTACGGAAGGATCTCACTCTCCTTCCAGCCATGAAACAGAGTCAGTGAAACCAACAAGCAAACCCTGTCACAGAAGACGCTCAGAGTACCTTTTTGAGAATTTTTTTTAAGAGCCACAGTGAATGGATATTTCTATATTATTATGTTACTCGGTGATGATAAATAATTTGGAAAACACAAGGGCTAAACAGAAGAAAGGAAAATTGCCCCAGGTCCTACATCTTCCAGAAAAAAAAGAAAAATCCCTGAATGGGGACTTTCTGTTCTGAAGAGGGATATCAGTCCGATCCCAGCAATGTCTGCCAGCTGTGTGGGTACAGAGATAGAGGAGGGATGTCCACTCGGGAACGGAGTCTCAGGATGCCTTCGTCCGGTTGAACAGCAGGCGCCGGGGTACCAGGGGCTCTCGTCTACTGTGGGACACGCCTAAACTGGTCTTAGAGCCATTGGCTTGTGCCTGGGGGGAGGAGGCTGATCCATGCCAGGACCATCATCGTGTGGTTCCACTTGTGTGAAAGTGTGACATTGTCTTAGGTGCAGTCTTCTGGAAACTGAAATCTTTGAGGACAGAATTTCCACTTAAGATAAAATTTAACAAGCTCTCTGGAGAAATTAGCCAAGGTCAGAGATATAAACTTGCCAGATAAACAAATTGTCAGACACTAAAACGGACAAGTTTCTCTCCCCCCTCCCCAGTTTTAAAACATTAAGGAGCTGAATAATTCTATTTTTCCTCTAGCTCCAGATAGAGCAAGTGTTCATAAATATTCATTTTTTCCAACTGGAAGCATTAGGCCTTGTTACTTCGAGTGGAACTAACTGAAAATTAATGATGGTTTTCAGAAAAAGCAAGATTATATACACAGAAGCAATTAAACACAAACCTATTAATTATTTAACAACTTGTTAATGAGCAGAATTTCAGTGCTGGGGTTTAAGCTACTCTAGACTGCCCCTGCCAAGTTACTTATACACCATCCTTCCAAAGTTTGGCTTTGAGATGTAAAAGAATTTGGGGGGATTTTCACACAGATTTGCACCTTGCAGAAGAGAATCTGGGATGCCAATTACAGAGACATGGCAACGAAGGGAGTTGGAAATAGAGCAAAGAAATCATCTCAAGATTTTGATCCAAACCCCGAGATGTGGTAAAGTTTAATTTCAGATTCGGAATATTTGTTGTGACAAAACAATGTCGGCACTATTTCTATTTCGTACATATGTGTACATATATCTTTAGGATTTTAGCATGAGGTTGACCCATTTTAAGTTAATTGTGTGTGTGTGTGTGTTATTTTAAGTAAACTAAATATGTAAAATCTAAAATTCACAAAATCACTGAGGTTGAATCTTCATCTGTAGTTCGGGACCCCATGCTTTAAGTCTAAAACACAGGCTTTTAGGGGTGCCCGGGTGGTTCAGTCAGTTAAGCCTCTGCCTTCAGCTCAGATCATGATCCCCAGGGTCCTGGGATCGAGCCCCGCATCGGGCTCCCTGCTGAGCTGCTTCCCCTGCCCCTCCTCCACTCTTGAGTGCTCTCTCTCTCTCTCTCTTTCTCCCCGACAAATAAATAAATAAACTTTTTAAAAATAAAATAAAAATGCCTTTGAGTCTATCGTCTTGCCAAATTGCACCACCTACAGGTGGAGGCTTGGCACTGCAGCCCAGCCTTATTGGACATTACACACAGCCTTCCAGGGCATGGAAGGACATAGGTCACCTTGGGAAAACACCCTTATATTTGGCTGACGTTTCTTCTCCATCTTCTCTATATTCTCTGTAGACACCTAGGTGTTCCAGGATTTTTCCTGAACCTCTTCTCCCAAGCTGCACTGACCCCCAGACAGCCTCACCGAGTCCTGCGGCTTTGACACTGTGTCTACGTTGGGAACTCCCAGTTACAGATCACAACTGGACCTCCAGGTGTGTAGACCCAGATGTGGGGTGTTGAACCCCACACATGTGTATCTAACAGACGCCCAACTGCAACGCCATTCTGCTCTCTCAGTAAATGGAAATGCCCGGAGTCATCCTTAGAACCTGTCCCCTTTTCATTGCACACGGCACACGCAGTCCTTAGAAGGTCCTGTGGGGTGGGCCTTCCTCCCAACACAAGTTCCGCCCACGCCTCTATCTTGTATGAGAATCAACTCCTTTAACTGACCTGCGGGCTTCCAGTCTCCTTTCCTGACCCCCTCTAGACTATTCGCAGAGTAGCCTGGGGGATCACTTTAAAATGTGAGTGGTATCAGGGTTCTGCTCTGCCCAAAGCCACCAATCCTAGCCCATTTCTCAGAGCAAAAGCTAAAGTCCTTGCACGTCCTCAAAGGCTCACATCATCTGCCTGCACTCCTGCTCTGACCTCATCTCTTGCTACTTTCTCCCTCCATCCCTGTGCCCCTGCCACATGGGTCTAGTGTTGTGGCCAAAATAGGCCTGAGCCCTGCCCCAGGGCCTTGTGCCTGCTCTTCCCTCTGCCGGGTCTCTGTGGCAGCTTGAGCCTGGCAGACAGCCCTTCCTGCTCTGCCCCAGCACGCCCACCGCTCCTTCCTGCTCAGGTAGTTACTCCTTTCTCATCTGTGCGTTTCCTATGTATTTCCTGTGTATTTCCTACGTATTTCACCCAGGAGTTTACTCATTCCTACATCTAATCATTCATTTATTGTCTCTTTCCTGCCACAAAAACGGGGCACGGACTGCGTCTGTTGTGTTTCCTGCTGCATTCTCTGCTTGCAAACAATGCCTTACACAGAGGAAGCACTAAATAAAATTTTGTCAGGTACAAGAATGAATAAAGATTGATTGCATTAATACAATTATGAATGAATTACTAATTATTAATACATTATTATCAATAAATGAATAGGTTGGTTGCATTGTGAAGTGGATGGAAGATGGTCTTCCATCTTCCAACCACCGCAGAGAAAATTTACAGAATAAAAAAGAGGTTTTCCAAGTCACATCTAAGTGTCAAAAAGAGCAAATGACTTGATCAGAGATGAAAGCTGCCACGCGCTGACGTATCCTTTCCCACGGCCTTGGTGACCCACTCTCCCTGCTGGACGCCACACGGGGTTCCAGAACGTTGTCACTCGAAGTGTGGTCCATAGACACCAGCCAGCGACATGGTCATCACATAGGAGCTCACTGGCCAAGCAGAACCTCAGCACCACCCAGACCTACTGAATCAAGTCTGCATTTTGGCAAGATCCTCTAGCCGTTGGTTTGCAAGTAATGTTTAAGAAGTACTGGTGCACACAGCCATGCCAGTCCACCACAGCCGGCACACAAACCCATGCCTACTGGACATCTCCGAGCTGAGTGCTGAAACATCTCTCCTGACCTAAATAGCATCCATCTCAACTCCTGTATCCTTCCATGTGATGGTGATGCATGTCCACCATGCCTGAAGGACAAGGATGCTGCTAGCCATCTCCATCCCTTTCTCCAGGGTCCCAGCCCTCAGCAAGTCAGCAGTATGCAAGCAAGTATGCAGCTCACAGCTCCACCGGAGGCCTCTGTGCTCTGCCCGCCCCACCCCCCAGCTTTGCCTACCCTGGGAAAGCAACAGGGCCCTCTCTGCCCCAGCCATCTCCAAGAGAGGCAACCTGGTGATCCGAGGGCAATGTTGGAGCCCAGCTAAGAGGGCTGACTGCAGTCCATTGGGTGGCTTCCCAGGCCTTCCTGTCCCTCCTCACCTTCTTTCAACCCTCTTAGCTGGGCAACTGCAAATCCAGGGGCTACTCCCCAGTAAAACAGTGTGTAGGTAGAGGGACTGAGACTTTTAAAGACAATCCCTGGGGGGCTGGGCGGGAAAGAGTGGGTAGGTGAGCCCAGAGTGCAACCTGAGAGAGTCTCTCCTCTAAGTCACCTCTGCCATCCCTGGAAACACACAAAGCCCTCCCCTGGAGAAGCCCAAGGTGGGGCTGAGGATTGTACCCCATCTGGTAGATGCACCATCGGCCAAAGCAGCTGAGTGCTCTAAAGGAAGGGTGGGGGGACGTTTGAGATGCACACATGCTATTTATGAAAAAGAGCCTGTGCCAGACAAAACAGAATTAATGAATCAGACAGAGAAAGAATATAAAATGAAAACTTCAGAAATGTCCTCAGAGTGGTAACTGAGGAAATAAAACACGTGAAGAGGGTTCAAGCCTTTCCGAAAAAGCATCAGAGAAGTGAGTCTGAAACGATAATATTTCCAGGGGTGACCTCAATAGGTGGGTGGGCTGCCAGAGCACCAGGACACCAGGAGGCAGTGGGGGTCAGGTGAGCTCACGAAGAAGGTGCCGGGATGGCGAGAGCACTGGGAGACAGTGGATGTGGAGGAACAAGGTCTAGACATTCACATAATAGGAGCCCTGCCGGCACAGAGAAAGGTAAAAAACTGAAAAGGACATTTTTTTGAAAAAACAAGAAAAGACCAAGAATTTCATGGGTTTAGGAAAAGATGTTCTCAGCGGGAAAGGGCTTATAGAGGCCCCAGCTGGATAGATAAAAAAATACAGAACAAAATAAAAAAATAAACTTTACTGGGACCCATTAGAGTAAAGTCTAAGATCATCAAAGGAGAGAGAAGAGTCTAAAACACTTTCAAAGGAATAAAGCAGATAACCTACAAAGATAAAAGAGTAAGATTAAAAATATTGCTCAGGTGTTTCAATCTGCTGTTGAGACAGAGGGTGTCCAAACACGGAAGGAACAAGAATTACTACCCTAGAGTTTTGCATGCAGACGAGCTGTCCCTTAAACTTAGGCAGAATACAAAACTTCAGGACACTTGCCCCACAGAGACCAAGGGCTGGTTCTCACCAATCAAAACCAGAGACCCTCAGAATTTAATGTAGAAATAAAACATTAAAAAAAAAAAAAACAGGAGAAACAAAGAGTTCTGTTTCTGGCAATAGAGCCATTTGGAAATTCTTGGCCATTTGGAAAGCTGCCTCACTAAAAATCCCCTGGAAACGTTGGAAAAATTATGACCATCATAACTTTAAATGGAACACTGAACTCCTAGAATAATAAAGGAAATTGTTAGGGGTTAGGGACCACAAGGAAAGGGGAGTCAAACCAGAGCAGTAGGGGCAGCTGAAGCAGGGTGGTCCCCAGGACCAGGTTCTTAGAATTATAGGTTTTAACGACTGCATGGGGGGGCATAAAGCAAGACTTCGGCCCCTTAGAGATGAGACCCTCCCTGATGCCAGGCCCTCTAAGGAGAACACAGCATAGGCTAGGGGTGAAAGCCTGCCTATTGGCAAGTGGGAATTGTAGAGCCTGAATGGTTGTGTCTGCTCCCAGATCCCTACATTGAGTCCTAACCCCAGTGTGATGGCATTCAGAGATGAGCCTTTGGGAGATGATTAGGTCATGAGGTAGAACTCTTCATGAATGGGGTTGGTGCCCTTACAAAAGGGACACGAAAGGCTCTCTTGTTCCTTCTCCCGTGTGAGGACACAGGCTGAAGACACTATGTGTGAACCAGGAGGACGGCCCTCCCCAGACCCCGAATCTGCCAGCACCCTGACTTGGACTTCCGACCTCCAGACTGAGAAATCAATGTCTGCTGTGTGGCACCGCTCTGGAATTCTGTTCTAGCATCCCAAATGGACTCGGGCAAGAAACAGGAAGGAAGACTGGCTGGGACTACGTGGCCGCAGGCCAGCTCCTGTGCGGCTCTAGGGTTTGAAGGTACACGTGCTGTGGCGAAAGGTGCATCGCACTGGGGTGGTCGGGACTATGCCGTCAAGGCTTCCTAGGTCTGAGTCCCGGTTCCACTGTAAATGAGCTGAGTGATTTTTGTTCAAATGAAATTATCTCCTTTCTTCTCGTTTTCCCACTTCTGAGAGGAGGATATGAAGAGTACAGTGTCTGCCACGTAGAAAGTACTAATACATTTGTTTATTGGGGGAGCACTGAGCAAGGGCCCGGGTTTTAGTGCCTCCGGGTGTAAGGAAGAGTCAACACAAGTCCTTTCTGGGTAAATACATCTCATTCCCAGCCCATAAGGGTTCCCACAGCTTCAGATCAATTTAACATGAACTCACAACTGGAAACTACAAAACACCGAGAAGAACAAGGCACCATCCCTTAGAATCAGAAGAAATAAACTTCAGCGTAATTAGACCAACACAGACTTCACATATTAGAATTATCCCATAAATTATAGGAAGTGTATGTGTTTACAAGTGATACAAAGCACTGAAGACATGAACAAATAAGGTAAATTATTAAAATGTCTGTATTGGGGAAAGGACTAAATAGATGGGAATTAAGATTAAAATTCTGAAATTCAAAATACAATGTACTGGTTTCCAAAAAAAAAAAAAATTACTCATAGCTAAAGAGATTTAGTGAATCAGAAAATGGATCTGAAGTATTACGTAGAATGTAATACAGACAGAAACAGAAATCATGAATGAGATTCAAAGATCAAAACACGGAGAATAAACAGGAAGGTCTAACAAACATTTAAGAGGAGTTCAAAGGGGGGATTTTTTTTTTAATAAGTAAAGGAAAGATATTCAACATGATGATGACTGAACATTACAGAATATATTGAAAAACTTAATTCTCAGACTCAGAAATCACAATGAGTCCCAAGTAGTATTAAGGGATATCCATACCTACAGACATTGTTGGGGCGTCTGGGTCGCTCAGTGGGTTAAGGTCTCTGCCTTCAGCTCAGGTCATGGTCCTAGGGTCCTGGGATCGAGCCCCGCATTGGGCTCTCTGCTCAGCAGGGATCCTGCTTCCTCCTCTCTCTGCCTGCCTCTCTGCCTACTTGTGATCTCTGTCTGTCAAATAAATAAATAAAATCGTTAAATAAATAAATAAATAAATAAATAAAAATAAAGACATTGTGTTGAAACCAAAGAACATGAAAATCTTAACATCAACCAGTGAAAAGATTACCAAACAAAAAACAAAAAACAAATCATATCAATTGTAGGTTTTATTACGGAACAAATAGGAAACCAGACAACCATGGGAAGATACCTTCAGATTGTTCTTACCTTGATATTACCATTCAAAGCCTCAGGGTGCTTACATGTGCGTGTGGAGTAAAGACATTTCCTGACAAATGGTGGGTGATGTCATTGTGTGTTTTTACATCCATGTACATGACCCAGAAGAGAGGGGAGATGGGGCGATTATCAGGTGATATCCTGGAGCAGGTGAGAGGGGCAGGGAGCTGGTGCAAGGCAAGGGAGGTAGAGTCTCTGGGCACAGACGCAGGTAATGTGGGGGTGGGACTAACTCCCATGTTTCTGGCTTTTCCATGAACTGGGAAGGAGATCATCACCAGCGAGGGGGATTTCAGAGGGGGGCTTAGAGGTTTGAGGACAGAGGAGAAGCAGTCCTTCGGAAAGATGGGAGGGTAGACGGACCAGGGATTTATACTGGGGTGTCCTGGCCCCATCAGGGTATGTTGGCTGTCCATGAGCAGCAAGACCAGGAAGGCAGTCAGTGTGACCGCCCCTGTTTCCCAGGAGCAGCTGGGCTGCGGGGGTTGGCGCAGTGAGGGCTCTGCAGGGTACGTGCACACAAGAACACCGTATGCTCCCCGACCGATGCATGTCTGAGGACAGACATAAAACCCGTTAGAGTCTGTGCCTACCGAGGTGAATGTGGGACTCAGGGTGAATGAGAAGAGGCAATACTCAAATAACACAACATAAAATAACCAGGAGAGGTGACTTGCAAGGGACAGTAACGGCAGTGTGCCATGAACTGAAGCATATAATTGCCCAACTGTGTGCCCCTGAGGTCCGCAGTCAGGAAAAAGGAAAAAAGAGTGCCCATTCATTTGTCTTTGGAATAAACTGGAAAAGATGAAGCCTTGACCAGGATCACCAAGCTGGGGGAGTGGGGGGACAGGTCCAGACCTGAGCATCCTTGCTGGACGTCGGCAGTCACGTGGGGTCCCCTTGGGGTTCAGCCTGGCCGCATCTATTTGTAGCTACTGATGCACTGCACAGCCTTGATTGTATTTTATTTTTTCCTTGCCCGTTAGCAGCTGATTGAGGAATATTCAGCTGGGTTGACTGCAGAGCTATGCAAACTAGCTGTTAAAATGCCATAAATAACCCAATTGGCCACTTCGCATGAGGGTTATTTCTGTTCTATACAAAAGGGCTTATGTAACTCCCATACAACTCACTGCTGGAGCTGTTAGCGGTGGAGAGAAGGGGACGCAACACTTCCCGGGGAGGAATCCTGGTATGCTGTCGGCTCCCTGCGGTCCAAAAGCAGCTCCGAGGGGCTTCAGCCCCAAATCACATTGCACCCCTATCGTCACCGTCTTCCCTCCTTTCCGGGGCCGGCAGGCTCTCTGCCCAGGCATCGTCACCAAGCGCCGGTAACAAACCAGCCCCAAACGGAGAGACTCAAGACAATAATCACTGCTCGTTTCTTGTGGTGCTGCTGGTCGGTGGGGCACAGCCCGAGGTCCCGCTGTCCCCATGGCACCAGCCGGGGTTCACGTGTCAAGGGGAGCTTGGGCAGGGCTGGGGCGTCCAGCACAGCACATGTCTCCATGCTGTGAGCACCTGAGAAGCAGCGGCTCAGGGTACAGAGAGCGGGGATGAAGGTAAGCCGTCAGGGAAGACCAGAGAATCTGCAGCAGAGCTGGTCAGCCACGATGCCCTGCCCCCATCCCTCCGCCGGGGGCTCCCACTGTCCCCTCTGCCCTGAAAGGCTCTTTCCTTCTATTTACTGCCAGGTCACCACCTCAAGGCCCAGTGGAAACTTAGCTGTCCTGCTTCTCGAGCTTCCTCAGACAAGGAGTCCCTCCTCGCTCTGCTCCTGGACTTAACCACCGTGTGGCCTGGTTTTGAGCTTTGCTGATCTACCTGAAAGCAGTACATGGGGGTTCCCCCGAGAGTGTTCTGCCAGGAGCTCTGGGCGTCCAGGACTCGGCAGCGGACATCTAGGTGAGCTGGCTGATGTCCCTGAGTGCCAACTTCCAAACGTGACAACCCAGGTTCATTGAACACAGAGGCCAAGAGACCAGCGCACGCAACCCGGAGCATGGCCGGGAGACAGGCAGCCAGAGCCACGGAGGGATGCCCTGAGTGAGGGCCAGAGAGCAAGTCCAGCCTGCTGTCCAACCACGAGAGCTGTAAACAAAGGGACAACAACGGTCACCTTCAGCTCATTGCTCTTGTGTTAGTCGGGACAGCCTGGCCCAGAGTAAGGACGAGCTGCCTCTGGTCCATCACCCGGGACCTCACAGAGCTGGTGGGCACTGAGGAACGGGCTTCTCGGAGGAGGTGAGCACAGGGACCCCACCAGGCCATGGTGCTCTGC
>ML103835.1:11672-30009 GCA_003697995.1 Taxidea taxus jeffersonii | reverse complement strand
GCCCCTGCAGCTTCTGGCCCCGTCCCCATCTGCCTGGATGCCTGTGTTCACATCGCTCCCAGGACCTCATTTTCCAGATCACGCTTGTCTGTGCCGATTCATTATCCTGGTTTTGAGTACTATTTATTTAAAGACGGCCATTGTCACTCTTCCTGACTTACCTGACTTTGTGCCTGCAGTTATGACCCAGGTATCAAAGGGCTGCCACGTGCCTTCCCTACAAAGACGGGGTCCATGGGTCTGCACTGCGTTTTTCATTAGTTTTATAAGGCTCTCAGGATGTCTGGACTGAGAGGAGCTCGGAGCTCCCTGTAACCTCAAACTGGCCTCCGCTGGCTTGCAGACCCCAGGACCCCTCCCTCTTTCTCTCAATCCCCCGGTCCCAAGAGACGAGGCTGGGGGGCAGCCCAGCTGCAAGGCTGGTGTTCAGTGAAGAGGCACCTTCCTGGGCCTTCTGAGCAAACGCTCCCCTCGTTGGACCCCAAGTCCCAGGAGCTCCACCCCAAGTGAGGGAGGCCTGGCCTCCTGCGTGTCTGAGCAGGGGGACCGGGAGGGTCAGGGTCCGCGGGAATGAGAGCCAGGCTCGGACACTGGGGGCTTTTCAGAGCTGGATGTCGGTGTACAGTTAGTGTCCACACCCACAAAACCATCTCGCTTCTCCACCTACAAATAACGTCCGTGCCGCTCTTCATACGAGCTCTGCGGTCCCTGCCCCTTCGTGGACGTGTTCTGCAGAGTGAGGTCCAGGGCGGGAGCTGAGGGGCAAACCCCTGTCATTTTTCTTCTCGGAGGACTTGGTTTCTCCCGACTGCAAATGCTCGCTGAGCACGCAGCGTGGGGGCTCTGGGGCGAAGCCGCCCCCGGGAGCCTCTAGGTGAGAGCCACCTGCCACCGCTGCGGTGGGGCTTCCGTGCGGAGCTGCCGATCTGGGATTCGCTGGAGACCTGCGTTTGAGCACTCGGGAAGTCCCCGCGGGCTCGCTAAAATGCAGATTCTGCTCACGCGCACGGGGCAGAGGCTCTGTATCACCACCCAGCTCACAGGAATGCGCCCTCCTGTCTGAACCGCAGTCTGAAGGACTGTCCCCTCACAGCTGTCATCCTTCCCGATGCTTCTGTGCCCGGGCCCTGGCCTGGTCACAGTCCCAAAGGCCCCCTGTTCCATCAGCCCTGCTCCCACCTCTGGCCATGGCGAGTTGTTCCAGATGTCTGACCTGAGACCTGGACCCCTTCCCCCCACCACCCCGCCAGCTGCACTTCCCACTCACCCTCCAAATCCCCCTCAAAGGGCTCCACCTCCAGGAAGACCTCCATGATTACCCCTCTCCTTTGCAAATCTTTATATAGCAGGAGAACATGCAGAGTAAATGATAGGAAAGTCATGTTGTTGTAAGATTAACTGTGGCCGTCACCTGTGAACATAACCATGAAAGGGAGCTGTTACCTTCCAGAAGACAGCGGGCCTTGGGGTGAGAACCCAGGAAATTCCCCAAGAGAGAGCTGACATGCCCTTGTTCTGGGAAGTGCTGAATGGTTTGGAGGGCAGGAAGGGGCAGTGCTGCCCTCAGAGGGACGGTGAAGAGAGGCACCCGTGTTCCCAGAGGCTGAGCAGTGTGGGCGGTGGCTTACACAGGTCCCCTAGGGCCATGGGCTCTTGAGTGGGGGCAGTGACCTGGATGGACCAGGGTGGGGGATGGGCGAGCCGCGTGTCCTTGTCGAGTCTGCTCTTGAGCTGGGCCCAAGGGGTTCCATTTCCTCCTGGATCCCGGGGAGGGGCTAACTCACATTTTCTGTGGTGTAGACCAGACTGTGTATTGCTACTCCTGGAGCGTCCGGAGAGCGGTCCTGCCTGTAACCCGCCCCCCAGACGCAGACCTGATCGCTGTGTTCTCGCAGGCCGGTGGTGGGTCGGGCTTCTCCTCAGGGCACGTGCTGGAGACCGGAGGGACAGGCCGTCTCCCACCTGGGTCCTTGTCCTCCGATGCTCCCCACCATTCAGGCTCCCCCCACCCCCCAAACATTCGCATGAACCGCACTGCTCTCTGGTTGCTCCTCGCCCCCCTCCCAGCCCCCAGCAATCCGCAGTCTGCTTCTGACCCTCTGGACGCCCCGGGAGCATGGGATGTCCTGCTGCCTTCACCTGTTGTGATGTTTCTGGCCTGTGTGGTGTAACACCCAACCTCTAACACGCTCTAACAGGCTCTAACACACTCTAACATGGATCAGCACGGGCTTGTATCGATCAGAGCTCCACAACAAAGAGAAGCGGAGACCGAAGCCGCAGGGAGTTCCCACGGGGAACTGATTATCCAGGTGAAGGAAAAGCCCAGAAGCCCCGCTTGTGTGGGAGGCTCACGGGGCAAAGGCCACGTCCCAGAGCTCAGGGGTCATCAGATGGAAGCTGGAAAAATGGGGCCCATCCTGAGAGCACGGGGCACAGAGGTGGCCTGGCCACTGCCCAAGATGCTGCCCGCTTGACAGAGTGGTCCGGGAGAAATGCCCGCCGTCTCGCCTCACCCCTGCAGCCCCATCTCCTCAAGCACCTTGATAGATCACACCCCGCTAGAAGCCGGAGACTGGGAGCCCGGCGAACGTGGCCTGCAGTGGCCACACCCCCGGGCGGACGGGCGGTCATCACATGGGGCTCGGACCACCAGACGCACGTAATATGCAAGTGGGCTGGGAGGAAGCCTGGCCAGGGGCGTAGGGTGCCAACCTGTCACAGAGCCAGCATCCCGCCGCTGGGTGCAGCTCCTCCAACATCTCCACATGCTCTTTATCATCTTGTTAAAAGACAAATATGGTTTATGCAAAACCTCCAAGGATGCTTCTGGCTTGTCCCTCCTCAGCCCACTCCCCCTGGAACGTATGTCTGACCATTACCATTTTGCCCACAATAACAAAAACACAAGCCCTCTTGAATTTCTAGACGGCTGCAATTTTAATCATCTTTTATAGTCTGCCTTAATCGTATATCATTTTTAATGGCAGTTTGGGAAATAAGTTATTCTTGCTGACATTTTTATGACCTATTTAATACCACAGATGAGGAGTTTTCCGCTGCTGCGTTCTGGGTCTTCCACACAAACTGGGAAACCGGAGGGAGAAAAAGGCCCTGGTTGAAGTCATGGATTGCAGGGAAGGAGGAAGTGCTGATAACGGTCTTGGAGAAGAATTGTTCCAGATTACATGGGTTACCCTGGGCTTTTATTTCTGTGTCTGTATAATAATTGTAATTTTCCTGCAAAAACTGAGTGTTGGATAAAGACTTCCCTTAAGGGGTAATTTAATTTAATAAAAAAGCTCTGCCCAGGGCCCGTATTGCAGAAAAGCAGAGGACGTTTCCAGAGCCCGCCTCCCGTCTCTCACAACGGCTCCCTTCCCGGAGGGCTGTTTGCTGGCCTCAGCTCTGTTACAGAATTTGATTTCTTAATGCAGTTCTGTAATGCAAAGGAGGAAAAAAAATAAAGACTCGCTAATTATTAAACCAACAATGTCCTGACCTCTTTGCAAAGTTTCCAGAGGGAAAAACAATCCAAGCAAACGTTTAAAAAAAAAAAAAAAAAAGGCACCGTTTTGGGTCCCCACTCAAAGCCTGCTCAGAATCCTCGGCATTAGGACCTGGAGGCCCTCATCCCGCACCATGGTTGGGAATCTCTCTCTCTCCCACCAGAATCCCAACCGGAATCCCACCCCTGCTCAGACCAGGCATTTCCGCTATAGTTGGGCAGCCCTGACCCTCTCGCGCCTGCTCTTGGGAGCAAGTGGTTAATGAGGCCGAGGTTCCCCAGACACTGCTAAGGGTTGACCCTGCAGACCTCCAGTGCTCCGGGCGGCTCCCAACAGAGGTCAAATGCTGGCTGGGCTCGCACAGCCCTGCTGCCGAGTCAGTGCAAATGGCCAGCCTTGCTGTAATGCCTCCTTGACACCAAGAACCCAAATGTGTGGCACTGAGCCAAGGAGATCAGCCAAATCGTCACCCAAGACCCTCTGTCCCCTCCCTCCACACCCCAGAGAGGAACACCCTAACGGATGGGACACTGGTACCCTTTATAGGGCTGCGCCCTGCCCACGGAGGCCAAGTTCTAATGGGACCTTTGATGGCCCACGAGATTCTGGACAGGTGGAGAGTGCGGCCCTGAGAGACAATGGACAGAGAAGGAGGCTGAGCCAGGAGCCCCGTCCTCCTCGCAAACAGCTGCTTCGGACGCTTCCGGCAGCCCCAGGGGAGGGTGGCGTAGCAGGGAAGCGGGATGGGTGAGCCCGAGCATCCTGACAGCCCTCCGCGGTGCATGTGGCGGTGCACGGGGCGGGGGTGTGCGCTCACCTCGCGAGGACGGGCCCGTGGAGCCACGGGGAGTTCGGGAAGAACCTGGCGCTTCCACAAAATCTTTTTCTCCAGGAAAAAAAAAAAAAAAAAAGCTCTGCCTGTCAGATCCAGCCACACTCACGCACACCCCGGTGAACCAGGCCCAATTAGCCACCCACGTGACGCGACCGGGGCCGCACCCACCGGCCTCCCCAGTCCGAAGTCCACTCAGCACCGTCCTGTCTCCAGGTCCGACAGCAGCGGCTTGCACACCCAACAAAACGCCGCAGATTGCTCGCCACTCTGTTTGTGTTTGTGTTTTCCTCTCTGGGATCTGGCTAGAACGTCCTGCTCGGTCCCACACGGCGGGGAGCAGACGGGAGGGCTGCCTGGGTCTGCGGGACCCAGCCTCTCCAGAGCGGCAGGTGCCTTCCCTGGACTCCCTGCTTCCAGCCTGGAGCCCCCCGCCCGATCCCCAGAGGTTGTCCATAATTCAGGGCCTTGCACTTTGCTCCTTCACTCACGGAATTTTTGCCTCCGTCAGTTTCCCTGGGGGCTGGGGTGCCCATTGCTGGCCAGTTCCGCAGGCTCATCTACCTGGGAGCCAGCGACAGCAGTCGCTTCTGAGCTCTGACATCCTTGCCTTCGTGCCCTCGGACATTCTGCAATCTCATCTCCAAAG
Source organism: Taxidea taxus jeffersonii (assembly GCA_003697995.1). NCBI lineage: Eukaryota > Metazoa > Chordata > Mammalia > Carnivora > Mustelidae > Taxidea > Taxidea taxus. Next base: position 25,019 of record ML103835.1, on the reverse strand, counting down.
TGCTGGGCCTCTTCTGGGCCCCGGGCACGTGGGTGAGGGAAATGGAGTGAGGATATTGGGCAGGGGGAGGGCAATGAAAGAACAGGTAAGTAAGTTTTATCAGTGAGGGAGCTGTGACACGGAGGATGGAGGGAGACCAGGGATGGCCAGGGCAGGAGCAGAAGTGTGGCTTCAGATGGTGAGAGGACAGGTGCCCAGAGGACAGCCAGGGCGACCCTGAGACTATCCAAAAGAAGGACATTCCAAAAGGGAACAGGATGGGAAGAGACCCCAGGAGGCCGCCTATGGGCATGAGGAAGCACGATGCAGGGAGGCCAAGGCCACGGTGCTGATGTGGCCTGAGGGTGGGAGGCAGCATGGAGCACCTACCAAGGCGAGCAGGGCTCTGATGCAGACCGGGCTCTGCGGCTTTTGGGGGGGGCATGGGGGATCTAATTTGGGACTGAGTAGGACCTCGTGCTGTGCTGAGACGAGACCACAGGCATCACCGAGGACAGGTGCGGAGGAGCCCTCGGAAGGCTGTCTCGGCAAGCAGCAGGACATGCTGGTGGCAGGTCTACGGAGGTACCAGGAGAGGATGAGGAACAGATTCTGGGATGTGAGAGGAGCCAAGTCAGGTAGCACGCCGTGGGAGAGTGGGGGCGGGGAAGGAGCCATATGGACGTTTAAGCCTGAGATGCAACTGACTCACGAGCTGACAAGAAGGGGCGCTCAGGCGTCTGGAGTTCCAAGAGGACCAGCTCCCACTACGGAGGTGAATTTGGGGGTCGCCAGCTGAACGGCTGTCCCTAAAACGGCAGGCCTGGGCTGTGGGGTAGAGAAGCTCGGAAACAGGCCCGGCTGCTGAGCCCAGGGCTCCCCTGCGGGACGAGGGCGATGGGAAAACCAGTACAGCCTAAAAGGGATTCATCAGGTCCTCTGGCAAGGGGAGCGCCACACAGTAAACCTTTGGATCAACCAACTTCCAGGTTAAGTCGTTGGTAAGTTGACCAGAGTTGTGACAGGATGATCGTGGACAACCCTGAATGCAGAGGCTTTTGTTTTGTTTTGTTTTGTTTAGAATATTCTTTTTTTAAAGCTTTATCAAAGTATAATTGGTATAAATGAACCACCCACATTAACGTGCACACCTTGAGGCTGGGACATAGGTGGGTGCAGATATGCCTACAGATGTACAAAGACACACCCACAGGCGTCTGTGAAACCAGGGTGACGGACACATCTGCGACCCCCAGCAGTTCCCTTATTCCCCTGGTGATCCCCAGCCTCACCCCATTCCCCGGGCCAACCACTGATGGGCTTGCTGATGTCGGTCTGTTTCCATCTTCTAGAATCTTACGAACTCATGGCGTTGTGCAGTATGGACCCTTTGTCTGCCCAACTTTTTGTCTTTTTCACTCTGCGTAATTATGTGGGGATGGTTCCGAGTTGTGTGCGTCCGTGTTTCTTACTGAGTCGTAGTCCATTGCGGGGATGAAGCAGTTCATTTAGGCATTTGCCCACCGGTGCGCATTTGGGTCACGTCTAGCTTCTAGTTGTTGCGAAGGAAGCTGTTGTGAACATTTGCAAACAAGCCTTCACTTCTCTTGGGTGAGTACCAAGGAGGGTGATGGCTGGATCTTAAGACAGGTACACACTTAACTATTTAGGAACTAGTTTTGCAAATAGGTTGTCCCATGATACTTTCTCGTGAGCACCCTGTGGAGGGAAAGAAACAACTCTCCTTGAGTCTGCAACTCCCACGGTTCAACACTGCGGGAAGCTGACCCACCGGGCCATCAGTGGCTCATCTAAATTCCAGCTGACCTCTTCCTATCCTCTTCCTCCCACCCTCCACCATGGCTGAGGCAGTCCCCATTTCCTGAGCCTCCTTGGGGGCCTGCTTGTCATGGGATTGCAAGCTAGCTGGTAGCCCCTCAAGTTCCATTATTAACCCATTTCACAGATGGAGATACTGAGGCTGAGTGAGATTGTGTATGTCATCCGAGGTCAAGGAGCTGTGAACGACACTATGGAACACAGTGTGAAAGTTCCAAAAGTAGAACTATCAGAGGATCCAGCAATCCCACTTCTGGGTCTATAGGTGAAGGAAATGAAATCACCGTCTGGGAGAGACCCTGCATGCCCATGTTCATGGCAGCATTCTGCACAATAGCCAGGACCTGGGAGCAACGTCCATGTCCACTGGCAGATGGATGGATAAAGAAGGTGCTGTATGTATACGATGCAGTATTATTCTGCCGTAATAAAAAGGAAATCCTGCTGTTGGCAACAACACGGATGAACCCTAAGGCATTAGGCTGAGATGAATCAGACGAAGAAAGACAAGCACTGCATGGTCTCGCTTAGGAGTGGAATCTTAAAAGACTGAACTCAGAAACGGTAGAGTGGTGGTCAGCAGGGGCTGGGGATTGGGGAAATCAGGAGATAGTTGCCAAAGGCTACACACTTCCGGGTGTAAGACGGACACGCTCTGGGGATCTACTCTGCAGCAGGGTGACCAGAGTTAAGAATACTGTGTTACATACTGAGAAGTGTTATGACAGTCGATCTTAAATGTTACCTCCACATATAAAAAAGTGATACGTAAGTGGAATGATGGATATACTAACTAACTTTAATATGGTTTCATAAGATACAGTGTGTAAACCATCACGTCCCACACCTTAAACTTACACGATGTTGTATATCAATTTCGGCTCCAAAACTTGCTCTCTGAACCGCTAAACTTTGCCACCGCCCAAGCACACAGGAGGTCCTTAATGAGTGTCGGTCGAGTTGAACGCAAGCAGAGAGAGGGGTGAGCTCTGGCTGATTGGTGGCGCTGCCTGCTCTGATTCCCCACGGTCTGCAGTGCGTCCCTCACACAAGCCTGAGCCCTCCTCCATCCAGGCTTCCCCGCGCCGCCAGCTCCGGGACCGCGGACGACTCACAGAGCTCCTCGTTCCTTGCTGGGGCTCCCCAAGTAATGCACTTTGTTGCAGGGTCATAATTGATTTCTGTATAGGGAACATTCATATTCATGAGTGACAATTATATTGTCAGAAATTCCCAGCCATTGAGATGTGTTAAAAGTTGTATTTTCAGAGACTCTTAAGGCTTTTAAATCATTATCTGCCGTCCATTGGAAGGGCTTAATTGACTTCTTGCAAGTGCCTTCATGAAGTATCCACTAAATTGATCTGAACTAGTGAAGTCTTCCCTTCTTGCTGACAAAGTAATTTTGTATCATTAGTTTCAGTGGTTAAAATACAAATCAGAAGGTGAAATGCACACACACACTGTTATGATGTGTAATATCCCTTTTTAGACATATTGAAGTCACTCGGGGAAATTGGAAGTCTTGCCATTTTTAATATGTCAGTGTCGGCCTGAGCCCACCTTCTTGATACTCCTTAATTCAAAATGAAATGGCGTTTATCTAGAATTTGCCTTCTTTAGACTGCAACCGCTAAGAATATGGATAAAAAATAATAAAATCTTGCTTCCAGAGAACTTTGCCCTCTCTACTTTCTTCTCTTGGAATCAGATGCTCCTGCAAAAATAACACGCTGGTAAAAAGTCAGCCCACACTGTTCCTTTTTCCTTTCTTTTTAAAAAAGATTTTTTATTTGGGAGACAGAGAGAGCACACAGCGGAGAGGAACAGAGGGAGAGGGAGGGAGAGAATCCCAAGTCGACTGTGCTGAGCCCAGAGCCCAATGTGGGGCTCCATCTCAAGACCCTGAGATCATGACCTGAGCTGAAGCCAAGAGTTGGATGCTTCACTGACTGAGTCACTCGGGTGTCCCAGCCCGCGCTGTTCTGAACGTTAGGAGACTGCACCTGACCAGCGGACGGTTCATCCTTCATGCTAAAGGTTGACCTTGAAAGCAGAGTTTCCGGGGTCCTTCTGTGCCACCCATCCGGAGCGGACCCCAGTCCTGTGTGCACATGTGGGTGCATCTGTGCGTGTGGACACGCTCACACCAGTGACGCTCTCTAGCACCTGTTCAATCAGGACTAGCCCATTCGAAGTTTCTCGGCAGCAGTCTGACCTTTGGGCTCGGCTCAGAGTCTTTACATGTCATTTAGGTAATGATTTGGGCTCTCTTAATGAATGGACAATAAAATCAAAGTAGAGGGGCAAAATAAAATGGCTTGGATGATCCGACATTTACAACGTCTATAAAAGACTGCGGTGCCGTGGATGAGAACCACTGGGGACAGGTCCTTATTACAAAGAATCTCACGTCATTATTAGAGTCTGAGCACCCAGACATGTATTCCAATTTCCCTTTAAACATTAGCTATTATGGTTATGACTTCTGTTGTTATCACCCTTGTCATTATTTTGCCTGGAGAATCATCCCCAAAGGGAGCAGATGGTTCCTAAGACATTGTCTTGAGATGCCTCCCTGAGAACTGGGTCCTGTGCCTGTGCGCCCAGCGCTGGGGAGGTGTAGGTCTGAACTAGAGATAAAGAACGACCCTTCCGCAGATCTCGGCAAGGAGCCTGTTCGTACAGGCACAAAGCTTTACGAGTGTGCCAGGATCCAGTCTGACATGAAACACAGGTCGCTGGAAGATTGCAGCCAGGGACCCACGGGCAGAAGACGCAGGGAGTCCGTCGATTGGAATCGTGCATTTCTAGACCGACCAGCGTCGATTTCCGTTCATCTGTGGAATGTGGCAAATCAAACTCACAGATGATAGAAAACAGAACCGTCTCACTGGGAGCCCCAGGAGAGCACACGGCAGTCAAGCTGACGGAGAGTCGTTACTGTGTTGGTAAAGCACATGCAGAGAGAGGCAAGTTGGGGCAGGGCCGTGCGGCAGGAGCGGAGCCCAGGGGTCCGTGCTCGGAGTTCACCGAATACAGACAGAGGCAGACAGACGCGGACCACCGTGGCCATTCCCTGGTTTCACACACACCCTGGTCACCACCTGGAAGCTTCTCGTTTAGGGCGGACGACCCATGCGACATTGTCCATAAGCCCAGTCGGCGGGCGCCAAGAGCCCCGGCTGGATTCCCCGCATAGACCCGCCGAGATCGAAGCACCTTCAGTCCCCGCGCCACCTTACCAGGGGTGGTGGGGTCCGCCGTAGGAAGTCAGGGCACTGAATACAACGCGCTTTGACCCTTTTTCTTGAAGCGGTCGCTCCTCCTCTGCATGCAGACTTGTGGTCCGACCCCATCAGCCACACGATTTGTCTTCTTGTTGCTGGTACTGTCAAGGGAAAAGACATCCCCCAAAGCCAAGCTCCGGGCACCTTGAGAAGAGCCGCTCGCCCATGTAGCAACCAACTAATGCAAGGGCAGTGAAGAATGCAGATTTCATCTGGTCCCCTGAGTGCAGCCTGTCCCTGGGGAAGACGCCCCCGGAAGCACGCATGCCAGCTCTCGTCAGCGCTTGGTCCCTGTCACATCTCCAGGAGACCTGACTGCGACAGCTCCCTGACAGCTCGTTCCATCGCACGCCCACCCCTTTGCCGGGGTTCCTTTCCTCTGAGACACTTTCTGCAATGAAGGCTTTGGAGGCCAACTCCTAGTGCCAAGTGTTAGGAAAGACCTCAACAGCCCACACGGCCATGCCCCTGATGTGTCTGCAGAGTGACTCCAACACACCCAGCCCCTTCCCACCCAGTGCCCCTCACCGTGCTATCAATGAGGTTTTCGTAAAACACACAGAACATCTGACAAAAAGGAAGGCTCTCAGCAAGCTTGTGCAGATAGCTGGGGAGAGAGCCCCCAGGTCCCAGCCTCCTTGCTGGCACTGCAGACAGGCTGGCTCTGACCCTGTGTGGACAGTGGTTCGTTCAACAGGATGAAACTGAGCGCATTCTTAGTGCCAGCATCCCTCTACAGGCCCTAGGGATGTAGGGACAAAGGAACCTCCAGTTGCTGGAGGGAAGGATGCACAAGTGAGCAGGAAACTGGAGTATGATAGGACGAGTGGTAAGATGGAAACGGGCACTGAGCAAGGGCTATGGGGCACTGGGGGGCCCTGAGGTCTCCTTAAATCAGAGAAGGAGGGACCGAGATAGAGGCGAAGTTCTAGAGAAGTCCCAGGGCAGAAGACGCCAGGGGTCTGAGCAGGAGTGAGGCCAGTGGGGACATTCTGTGCAAGATAGGGACATAACCCCATGGAACAGTGCCTTGGCTTTGCCGCTCGCCTTAGAAACCCTCCAATAACCGGAGCAGTCTGTCTGTTTCTAGGAAGGAAGCAGAATCGACAAGCCGGAGTTGGGAGCCTTTGGCCTTGACTGGACGCACGTGGGAATGGGGAAGCTTGGGGACAGACACGCCGTCGCCTGCCTCGGCGCTCCTGGAAGCCTGTCCACGGCAGCCCCACGCTCCAGAGCCCAGACAGGAAGTGGGATGCGTCGGGAAGTACCACCAGGACAAAGACCCAAGTATTGCCTTTCAAGTTAGAGTGAGCCCTTGGCTTTCTCAAGGGAGAGGGAGAAGGCCAGCTGCCAGGATGGGCGAGCACGTGCACGGGGCACAGAGAGGCGGGGGCAGGTCGCGCTCTGGCACAGATCCCCAGCCCGCGTTTGGACACTGGAGATCGCACATGCTGTGGAACATGGGCCTGGACCCACCCCTCTGCGGTTGTGCGACTCCGGGCGGTTGTTCAACCTCTCTGCCTCAGTTTCCCCTGCTAAAAGGGAGGAGAGCAGTGAACTCTCCACACGGCTGCTGTCGGGCCTGGAAGTGAGAGCGTGCAGGTAACACAGAGCTCTTGGCTGCTAAGTGATGGTTCTTCTTTAACTTCTTTTACGGCGCTGGGATTACACATGCATTTTAATCCCAATTTAGCTCTTGAGTCTCCTTTTGGTTTTCCCCTTTTCTCTGGTTCCTTATTCGCTTGTTGTATGTTTAGCTGTCCATCCTGGACCTGCCCTGGGAATCCTCCAGTGTGGGGCTCAGGATACACGACCCCCGACCCCCCCAGATCGCTGGAGGGTGGCCCTGTCCATCCTGCGACCCCTGGAATCAGCCAGAGCTAGGGACATGGCCTGCCCCCAACTGTGGTTCTACCCCAAACTCTGATACTCACGTGAGTGACCCTGACATGGAGGGCTGGAGTCAAGGCGGGCGGCGGGCAGCTGGGGACATGGTGTCCAGCAGCAGCTACGGCCAGCCAGCCGCCCTTGGCTTCTGCCTGCTTGCTCAGCCTGTCCTGTCTGGTCTGCCTATGGATTCTGGAAGCTACCCGGGAGCATCCCAATAAAATCCTCTCTGCTTAAGTAGCCAGAGGCAGTTTCCATGGTGTTAACTGAGAGCCGGAACCGTGAATAAATGGAGTTGGCTCAGGAAGTGGTAGCTTATCCCAATAAACAGGGATGGACGGAGACCAAGGAGACTCTCCTTCCTTCTGCTCTCCCTCTCTCTCCCTCTGTCTTATCCAGCAAAATCCCTGAGTTGCATCAGAAAACCTGGGAGGGTGAGCTCTACCTTGAGACCAGGAGTTTGCAGGGATGGCCTTCCCTCCCACCTGGGAGAGGGGGAAGCAAGGGTGCTCCAGCATCCCACCCTTAAATCCCTTCTGTTTTCCTGGTGCTTAAACCTCATCAGCCAGCATTCAAGGTCAGAGCTCCTCTGATTCATGTGCAAACTGACATTCAGTTTAAAGGGAGAGTCCTTATTATGGAAAGAAGGCTTTGCCCTGATAACTGGATTTCCTGCCTCAGGATGGGGGCCTGATCCTCCCGCACCCCATCCTGGGGCAGCCTCTGAGCAGCGGCCCAAGTCCTTCTCCTGACACCTGGGGGCTCAGTGACCCCAGCCGAATCCTCATGCTCTCTGGGCCTTGGTTCTGCAGCTGTGAAATGGGAGCAGCGCCTGCCTGCCTTCCCGCAGTAAAAGGCTGCATAGAGCAAATAAGACAGAGTCCTGATTGATTTGGTGAGTCCCCACGTGGGATGTGCAAGGACAGGACCTCAGGAAATGTCCCATGTCCTGTTCACCAGCGTGTGGACTTGACTGCTTTCGCCCTGGGGTCAGGCAGTAACGCCTGGTGTGGGAAACAAAGGCAGAAAAAAAATTATTAAATTTCCTCAAAACAGGCAAAGTGACTTTCCTCTAGGGATGCAGCTGCCTCAATGTTGATACTTCGCTGAGGGCAAAAGGCCATCTTAGCCCGACCCCCAGGATCCTGTATGTCTACACAGAAAAATTCCTTTGGGAATTTCCTTTATCTCTAAACCCCCAAGATACATGTGGCAATCATCCCCAAGCATATGACCCACCAATAAACATCCGAAGGGTCTCATGACTCTGGTTTTATTAGACGGTAATAAATGACCTTTCCCCAACAAGAGCTAGTCCCCTCGAAGTCCTGGGAACCTTGCTTCCTAACTCCTTAGAGACTTGGGCTTTCCCTGGCCCCCTCCCAACTTCAGAGCATATGATGGGCCACTCCTCACGACCTGGGGAAGCTCTTTCTGCCTCTGGGTCCGTCCCTGTGCTTTAATAAAACCACCTTTTTTGCACCAAAGATGTCCCAAGAATTCCTTCTTGGCCGTTGGCTTCGAGTCTTAAGGTCTTTCCTACATCAGCAGCCACTGTCCTTCTGAGGTGCTGGAAGGTCGGTGGGTGTCCTTCCTTAGAGCTCAGCAGTGTTCACGGGCGCTAATCCTCAGGGGCAGGCAGGACGGCAAACCCAGGGGAATGGATTCACACAATCTCTAACACACGGTGAAACAGGACAGTGGGACACCCAGGGCTCCCCATGGTTGTGTTTGCTCTAGAAACAAGGCAGCGTATCTTGGGAAATGGCGCTCGGCCACCCCTCCTGACGCCCCGTTCGGGCGCTGCCTTCTGGTATGGGTGATGGAAGTTGATGCTGGAAACAAAGGCAGAAGAAAAGTTAATGCAGTTCCTTACCACCTACGGCCCACTGACAAGTCCCTGAAACCGGCAGAGTGACCTTCCTCTAGGGACAGAGCGGCCTCCGGGCTAATCCTCTGCTGAGGGCAAAGCCCATCTTAGCCCAAGCCCAGGACCCTGCTCATCTACTTTAACGAATAACAATTCCCTTGGAAACTTCCTTTATCTCTACCCCCAAGATCCATGCTGGCAATCACCCCCCAAGCATATTGAAGCAGGAGAGCCAGGTTCTTGTCTCTCGGAGTAGAATGAATCTCGCGGACAGAGGAGAGAGTAAAGCGAGAGTTTTATTAAGTGAGGATACAGAAAAGCTCGCCGGAGTGAGAGGGGTCCCGACAGGGCCGCCACTGACAGCTTTGAGGGTTGGTCTTTAATAGAAAGCTAACCAGGGAACTTAAATCCTTCTCACATCTCTGTTGACACCAGCATCGAGCAAGGATTAGCGGTAACATCTTGAATGGCTTCCTTCTTTTTTAGGGTCTGGTAATTGTGTTGGTCACAAAAGCTGTCACAAGACCTGACCTCTGACACCTGGGACAGAAGGGTCTGTTTTGTTTCCTTATCTCTGGTTTCCTTACACCTCTGCATTTTGGGGATTTTTGTAAGCTGATCGGGGAGCCCCCTATCTGCCTCTCTCTACCTTTACTCAACATGACCCACCTCTGAAAGGCCTCAAGACCGAGTTTTTACTAAACGGTAATAAGTGACCTTTTCCTAACAACAGCTAGCCCCCTTGAGATCCTGGAAACCCTGCTTCCAAAATACCTGGGAGGCTTACACGATCCCTACCCCCTCCCATCTTGAAAGTATGGGATGGACCCCTTCTCGTGACCCCAGTGCAGCTCCTTCTGCCCACGGGTCCTGTCCCTGTGCTTTCATAAAACCACCTTTTTGCACCAAAGACATCTCAAGGATTCTTTCTTGGCCATCGACTTCGAACCCTAAAGGCTTTCCTACATCACTACCATCATAACAAAAGCACCAGTTTGTAGGGGGGAGCAGGAAGGGTGGCTAGCACAGGCTGTAACGGGCATCAGGGGCACCATCTTGGAGGACTGACTGTCCAAGCAGCCAGTGTCATGGCCAGGACGCAGGTGGGGAAACCGTGGCTGATGGAGACCAAGTGACCGACCTTGGGCTGCTGCTGCTAATGGCAGAGTGGGGTCCTTCTTACGCCATGGACACTGCCCACCATGAGGCGGGATGGGTGATGTGGCTGTAGGAGCGGGGGAGCCCCCGATGGACCTGAGTGTGGTGGGCAGAAAAGCAGCCCCCAAGAGGTCCCCATCCTCACCCTCAGACCTGCGAACGTGCCACCTTACACAGCAAAGAGCTCTTTGCAGGTAGGATGAAGTTGTGGATCTGAGGTGGGATATCATCTGGGCTTGTCACCACGAGGGTCCTCCTGAGAAGGAGGCAGGAGGTCAGAGTCTGAGAGACGAGGGTGTGCTCTGATGGCTTTGAGATGGAGGATGGGGCCACAAGCCGAGGGATACAGGTGTCCTCTAGAAGCCTCTAAAAGGAAGCAAGAAGCAGGATCTCCCTTCAGAGCCTCCAGAAGGAACCAGCGTACCTAACTGGACTTTAGCCCTGGGGGACCCATTTCAGACTGCTGACCTCCAGAACTGCAAGGGAATGCGTGTGGGCTGTTTTAAGCCATGACATGTGCATTCCTTTGTTGCGGCTGCCAAAGGAAATGAGTACCCCGAGCCTGCAGCCCCCAGAGGGAGCCCTGCTTGCTCCTCACTGGCCCCATGGCCAAGTGCAGGGGGTTACGCTTCACTGAGAAGTGGAGGTGGTGCCAATTCCTCCCTCGAAGCCATGGCCATGCTATCTCAGAACAGCATCCCACACATTCTAGCTACCATCACAGCGCACAACGGACAAGAACCATGAATGCCAATGTCTACGAGCTTTCTGGAGGGATGCCTCCCTCCTGAGGTGAGCTCCGTCTTTCAGAGCTATACACTCCCAGGTGTCCGATGGGAGGAAGGCGTCCCCTTGCTCAGAGATTCTGTCCGTTGCTTCCCTGACCATTAGTACTCTTTATCCCAACATCTGCAATGAGGCTTTTGTCGGCTTGCTTCTGGCCCAGGGCACACACTATCCTATAAAGTCTGTGGGGCCAGTGTTCTGCCTGTTCTGTTCACAGTTACAGATCTAAGATCCAAGCAGGGCATGGCGCACAGTAGGTATCCAACAGATGTGTGTTGAATGCATGCATGAATGGCAAGCCCACAGGTTTCTGGCCTGAACTGGACTGCAGTATGGCCAAGAAGCAACTAAGAGGAGATTTGGGAAGGAGGGACCCCCTGCCAGACGGCGCTCCATGCCTCTGGCCTGTCCCATCATGAGGAAGAGCCCCGCACCCCACTCGTGCGGCCGTGTGGGAACGAGCACAGGCAAAGGCAGCAGAGATGAGAGAAGCAGAAGGAACTTTCTTCTGAGATGAAGACATCTCAGACCCGAGACAGACAGGGGAGCCCTGGGAACCCCCATTAGCCTAGCGAGGAGCGGGCTAGGAGGAGAATAGCACTGAGCAGTCAGACCTCTGCCGGGGAGGGGCGGGGGCCGGAAGAATAAAGAGGAAAATTGTCCTCTAAAGGTCAGACCGTTTCTCTCACTTTGCAAAGCCTGAGGGTTCGATCTCCCAGTGGACGGCGAACTCACTTTCGACAGCCCCTGCTTGTGGAATTCCCACCAGGAGACGGAACGTCAAGTTTAGTGCGTGTTCGAAGTAATGCCCCGTTGGGAAGAGATGGCGAGTCTGAGGCGATCCTAAAGGGCGGGAACTAACGTTCCTCCTGAAGTCCTGCCGTCTCTAGAGGGGGACGGAGGCTTCTGGAACGCGCCAGCTCTGGGAAGTGCATGACACAGGCTGTGCTTGCTCCCCGCTGCATTACTGGGGAGTCTGGGGCTGCTGTGAGGTGAAAAAGCAGTTTGAGGGCCCCCCAGCATCAAACCCAAGGAGATCTGCTTAGAACACGAAACAAGGGCCGATAGTGCAAGGTTAGCGGAGACAGGAACTCCAGACGGGGCTGGGGATGGTCGAGCTGCTGCGAACCAGAAGACGGAAGAGTTTAAAAGGAGTGTGAGGCCATCGTGGAGATGACGGAGGGGAAGCTCAAGGACACAGAGCTGCCCCTGTCGGCTGCTGTGCCTCCAATCCCCGGCTGGAGTCTAGCGGCGGTCGCTCTGCCGCGGGGCTGCACCTTTGCTCCCCGGGGACGGGCCGCAAACCCGACGCTGCTGCCCGGCCGGCCGTGCTCCCCACTAGAAAAGCAAGATGGACACAGTCACCAGCAACAGAAGACCCAGCATGAAGAGGACGGAAAACACAGTGAGCGGGGAGCACCCCGTGTCTGCACTTGGTGTGTCCTGGGCTCCTCCTCGTGCTCCAAGGCCCACCGTCGCTTTTCCTCCCTGGAGTTCTGCCATTCTCGGTTTGAAACCTCAAGAAGGAAGTCCTGCAAACATAGAGCTTTTCACGAAGGCATCGTGCTCTACCATAAATTTTGGGGCCATTTTTCATGCCATAAAGGTTGTGTCATGATTGCTGCCCGGCTTGATTGCCAGTTTGGAGTGTTTGCGAGGTAAGAAAGGAAGAGATAAATCACAGTAGATGCAGCCTCATTATCATGTGACATTTAAGGGTAATTTACACCCGACATCTTACCACTCCTCGCTGTGGAAATAGCATTGCTGGTCGTCTCAGCCTTAGCCACTACCACGACTGTGTCAAGAGAATGGAAATAAATGGATACGGCTGACTTCTCTGTGCATTTTTATTGCCTATTTATCAACGCAAGTGAATAATAATACACATGGACTTACTTACAGGTCCCAGCATGGGGGTGGGGCTGCGGCGAGTGGGGGGGGGTCCCTAAACTTTTACAGAGAGAGCATTCTCGAAGAGAAACCGTTGTGGTCCTTGATCCTACCCTTATGACGGTCAGGGTTCCGAGTCCATCTCATGTTTGACTGTTTAAGAACCGGCAGCATGAGATGTCTTCCTCCTGACGCTTGGGGAAAGACACTGTCTCCTCTCCCCCAGGTGCCATGCCCCCCTTCACACTGTGCTGACCTTAAATGCAGGTGGGAGCTGGGTCCTCTGACCTCTGCAGCCCGCTGGACTCTGGTGAGTCTGCTTGTCCCACGCGCTGAGCGTGCGAGTGCCTGTTCACACTTCACACCATGCAGCTTTTTATAAGTGCTATTTTTTTTCCCCTGAAAGCTCTACGGCATACTCTTTGAGGTCAGGAACCAATTTTCTTTCCATTTGGTGTCTTCAGGTTACACTGGAGCATACGGTCTTGGGAACGAGGTTGCATATTCCCTCCTCTTGACAAAAACCTGGGCCAGCGGAAACCTCGGTGTGAGTGTCCAGCCCCGGACTGGGAAGCTTGTAAAGGTGGGAGGGACAGAGTGGGGGAACAGGGTGGGCAGGTGCCTGTGTGCCGGGGACCGTGTTTT
>RCUC01139186.1:0-40571 GCA_003697995.1 Taxidea taxus jeffersonii | reverse complement strand
GCCTCATTGTGGTTTTAACTGAAGTTCCTCGATGACTTGGGACATATAGCACATTTCCATTGATAGCTCTCTTGAAAAGTGATTGTTCAAGCCACTTGTCCATTATTTCCTTTTCTTTTTGTGTGTAATTTGCTCATTGCTTTATGGGAGGTTTTTGTAGACTCTGGATTTGAGGACATTTTAGCTGTATGTGGTATGGCAGCTTCTCCAACCCCTTGGCTTGCCTTCTTGCCCTCTCAGTGATGTCCTTGGATGAATATAAGTTCTTAATTAATTTATTTTATTTTTAAAAGATTTTATTTATTTATTTGTCAAAGACAGATAGAAAGAGATAGAGAGCACAAACAGGGGGAGCAGCAGGCAGAGGGAGAAGCAGACTCCGGCTGAGCAAGGGACCTGATATGGGGCTCGATCCCAGGATCCTGGGATCATGACATGAGCTGAAGGCAGACGCTTGACTGACTGAGCCGCCCGGGAGTCCTTATAAGTTCTTAACTTAAATGCAGCCTCATTTATCAGTGTTTTTCCTTATGGAGAACATATTTTGTGTCTATTAAGAAATATCTGCCTACCCTAAGGTCGTAAAGATACCCTTTTATATTATCAACTGGAACAATGATATTCAATATAGCAGCTGCTAGCCACAGGTGGGTATTTAAAATTAAATTAGGTAACACAAAGTAAAAATTAGAAATAAGCGATTTAGTGACAGGAGTCACATTTCAAGTGCTCAAAAGCAGTAGCCACCACATGAAACAGGGCAGGTATTAAGCATTTCCATTGCTGAAGAATGTTCTGTTGGATAGCAGTCTGCAGGGAATTCTGACCTTCCCATAAGGCAGCTGAGCAAAAGAGAGACAAACAACCACTGGAACATGAGGGAAGAATTTGAGAGATAAGTGATACCATAAGATAAAACAACATTAGAATAATTGGGATTCTAGAAGAAGAAGAGAGAGAGAGAGGGAGAGAATGGTATATTGGAGAGAATTATGGTAGAGAATTTCCCTAATATGGCAAGGGAACAAGCACCAAAATCCAGTAGGTGCAGAGAACTCCCTCAAAATCAAAAAGAATAGGTCCATATCCTTTCATCTAATAGTAAAATTTACAAGTCTTAGTGACAAAGAGAAAATCCTGAAAGTAGCCCAGGATAAGAAGTCTGTAACATACAATGGTAAAAATAATAGATTGGTAGCAGACTTATCCATGGAGACCTGGCAGGCCAGAAAGAACTGGCATGATATATTCAGAGCACTAAATGAGAAAAACATACAGCCAAGAATACTATGTCCAACTAAGCTATCATTGAAAATAGAAGGAGAGATAAAAAGCTTCCAGGACAAACAAAAACTAAAAGAGTTTGTAAACACCAAACAAGCTCTACAGGAAATATTGAAAGAGGTCCTCTAAGCAAAGAGAGAGCCTAAAAGGGGTAGACCAGAAAGGAACAGAGACAATATACAGTAATAGTCACCTTACAGGCAATATAATGGCACTAAATTCATATCTCTCAATAGTTACCCTGAATGTAAATGGGCTAAATGCCCCAATCAAAAAACACAGGGTATCAGAATGGATAAAAAACCAAAAACCATCAATATGCTGTCTACAAGAAACTCATTTTAGACCCAAAGACATCTCCAGATGTAAAGTGAGGGGGTGGAAAACAATTTACCATGCTAATGGACATCAAAAGAAAGCAGGGGTGACAACTCTTATATCAGATCAATTAGATTTTAAGCCAAAGACTATAATAAGAGATGAGGAAGGACACTATATCATATTCAAAGGGTCTGTCCAACAAGAAGATATGACAACTTTAAATATCTATGCCCCTAACATGGGAGCAGCCAACTATATAAACCAATTAATAACAAAATCAAAGAAACACATCAGCAATAATACAATCATAGTAGGGGACTTTAACACTCCCCTTACTGAAATGGACAGATCATCCAAGCAAAAGATCAACAAGGAAATAAAGGTCTTAAATGACACACTGGAGCAGATGGACATCACAGATATATTCAGAACATTCCATCCCAAAGCAACAGAATACACATTCTTCTCTAGTGCCCATGGAACATTCTCCAGAATAGACCACATCCTGGGTCGTAAATCAGGTCTCAACTGGTATTAAAAGATTGGGATCATTCCCTGTATATTTTCAGACCACAATACTGTGAAGCTAGAAATCAATCACAAGAGGAAATTTGGAAAGAACCCAAATACATGGAGACTAAAGAGCATCCTTCTAAAGAATGAATGGGTCAACCAGGAAATTGAAGAAGAATTGAAAAAATTCATGGAAACAAATGATAATGAAACACAATGGTTCAAAATCTGTGGGACACAACAAAGGTGGCCCTGAGAGGAAAATATATAGCAATACAAGCCTTTCTCAAGAAACAAGAAAAGTCTCAAATACACAACCTAACCCTACACCTAAAGGAGCTGGAGAAAGAGCAACAAAGAAAGCCTAAACCCAGCAGGAGAAGAGAAATAATAAAGATCAGAGCAGAAATCAATGAAATAGAAACAAAACCAAACAAACAAACAAAAAAAACCACACAAAAAAAACAATAGAACCAATCAATGAAACTAAGAGCTGGTTCTTTGAAAGAATTAACAAGATTGATAAAACCCTGGCCAGACTTATCAAAAATGAAAGAGAAAGGACCCAAATAAATAAAATCATGAATGAAAGAGGAGAGATCACAACCAACACCAAAGATACACAAACAATTATAAGAACGTATTATGAGGGACGCCTGGGTGGCTCAGTTGGTTAAGTGGCTGCCTTCAGCTCAGGTCATGATCCCGGCGTCCTGGGATCGAGTCCCACATCGGGCTCCTTGCTCGGCAGGGAGCCTGCTTCTCCCTCTGCCTCTGCCTGCCACTCTGTCTGCCTGTGCTCGCTCTCTCTCTCTCTCTCTCTCTCTAACAAATAAATAAATAAAATCTTAAAAAAATATATTAAAAAAAAAAAGAACGTATTATGAGCAACTATATGCCAGCAAATTTGACAATCTGGAAGAAAGGGATACATTTCTAGAGATATATAAACTACCACAACTGAACCAGGAAGAAATAGAAAACCTAAACAGACCCATAACCAGTAAGGAGATTGAAGCAGTCATCAAAAATCTCCCAACAAACAAGAGGCCAGGGCCAGATGGCTTCCTGGGGGAATTCTACCAAACATTTAAAGAAGAATTAATTCCTATTCTGAAACTGTTCCAAAAAATAGAAATGGAAGGAAACTTCCAAACTCATTTTATGAGGCCAGCTTGTCTTGATCCCAAAACCAAACAAAGACCCCACCAAAAAGGAGAATTACACACCAATATCCCTGATGAATACAGATGTGAAAATTCTCACCAAAATACTAGCCAATAGGATCCAATAATAGTACATTAAAAGGATTATTCACCACGACCAAGTGGGATTTATTCCTAGACTGCAAGGTTGGTTCAACATCTGCAAATCAATCAATGTGATACAGTACATTAATAAATAAAAGAAAGAACAAGAATCACATGATACTCACAATAGTTGCTGAAAAAGCACTTGACAAAGTACAGCATCCCTTCCCGATCAAAACTCCTCACAGAGCAGGGACAGAGGGTACATACCTCAATATCATCAAAGCCATTAGGAAAATCCCACAGAGAATATCATTCTCAATGGGGAAAAACTAAGAGCTTTTCCCCTAAGGTCAGGAACACAGAAAGGTTGTCCATTATCACCACTGCTATTCAACATAGTACTAGAAGTCCTAGCCTCGACAATCAGACAACAAAAAGAAAAGGCATCCGAATCAGCAAAGAAGTGAAACTCTCACTCTTTGCAGATGATATGATACTATATGTGGAAAACCCCAAAGATTCTACTCCAAAACTGCTAGAACTCACACAGGAATTCAGTAAAGTGTCAGGATATAAGATTAATGCACAGAAATCAGTTGCATTTCTATACGCCAACCGCAAGACAGAACAAAGAGAAATTAAAGAGTTGAACCCATTAACAACTGCACCCAAAACCATAAGAAAAGAAAGAGGCAAAGAATCTATACTCAGAACACTATAAAGTACTCATGAAAGAAATTGAGGAAGACACAAATAAATGGAGAAATGTCCCATTCTCCTGCATTGGAAGAACAAATACTGTGAAAATGTTTATGCCACCTAAAGCAATCTACACATTTAATGCAATCCCTATCAAAATCCCATCCATTTTTTTCAAAGAAATGGAACAAATAATCCTAAAATTTATATGGAAACAGAAAAGACCTTGAATAGCCAGAGGAATATTGAAAAAGAAAGCCAAAGTTGGTGGCATCACAATTCCAGACTTCAAGCTCTACTACAAAGCTGTCATCATCCAGACAGTACGGTACTGGCACAAAAACAGACACATAGATCAGTGGAACAGAATAGAAAGCCCAGAAATAGACCCTCAACTCTATGGTCAACTAATCTTCGACAAAGCAGGAAAGAACATCAAATGGAAAAAAGCCTCTTCAACAAATGGTGTTGGGAAAATTGGACAGCCACATGCAGAAAAATGAAATTGGACCATTTCCTTATACCACACACGAAAATAGACTCAAAATGGATGAAGGACCTCAATGTGAGGCAGGAATCCAACAAAACCCTTGAGGAAAACAAAGGCAACAACCTCTTCGACCTCAGCTGCAATAACTTCTTCCTAGGAACAACGCCAAAGGCAAGGGAAGCAAGGGAAAAAATGAACTATTGGGACTTTATCAAATCAAAAGCTTTTGCACAGCAAAGGAAACAGTCAACAAAACCAAAAGACAACTGACAGAATGGGAGAAGATATTTGCAAATGACATATCAGATAAAGGGCTAGTATCCAAAATCTATAAAGAACTTTTCAAACTCAACACCCAAAGAACAAATAATCCAATCAAGAAATGGGCAGAGGACATGAACAGACATTTCTGCAAAGAAGACATCCAGATGGCCAACAGACACATGAAAAAGTGCTCCACATCACTGGGCATCAGGGAAATACAAATCAAAACTACAATGAGATACCACCTCACACCAGTCAGAATGGCTAAAATTAATAAGTCAGGGAATGACAGATGCTGGCAAGGATGCAGAGAAAGGGGAACCCTCCTACATTGTTGGTGGGAAGGCAAGCTGGTGCAACCACTCTGGAAAACAGCATGGAGGTTCCTCAAAAATAGAGCTACCCTAAGACCCAGCAATTGCACTACTGGGTATTTACCCTAAAGATACAAATGTAGTGACCCGAAGGGGGCATGTGCACCTGTATGTTTATAGTAGCAATGTCCACAATAGCCAAACTACGGAAAGAACCTTGATGTCTATCAACAGATGAATGGATAAAGAAGATGTGATGTATATATACAATGGAATACTATGCAGCCAAATGAAATCTTGCCATTTGCAATGACTTGGATAGAACTAGAGGGCATTATGATTAGCAAAATAAGTCAATCAGAGAGACAATTATCATATGATCTCCCTGATATGAGGAAGTGGAGAGGCAACATGGGGGCTTGGGGGGTAGAAAAAGAATAAATGAAACAAGATGGGATTGGGAGGGAGACAAACCATAAGAGACTCATAATCGCACAAAACAAACTGAGGGGGGCAGGGAGGAGGGGTGTAGGGAGAGGGTGGTTGGGTTATGGACATTGGGGAGGGTATGTGCTATGGTGAGTGCTGTGATGTGTGATTCACAGTTCACAGAATCACTGGTGATTCACAGACCTGTACCCCTGGGGCTAGTAATACATTATATGTTTATAAAAAATAAAAAATAAAAAATAATTAAACAAATACTGCATGACAATGACATGCACACTTATAATAGGAATATATGTGGTTTTAAAGGTGTTATATTAAGTCTTGTAGTAACTTTTGTTCCTTTTTTTCTTTTTTAAAAAGTTAAGATAGTCAAAAAATCATAAAGCAGTTGTAAGACAGTACAAGGCTTTTTTAAAATCCTGAATCATTTGGGGCTCCACTTCTTCTAAATATTTTAGTCTGTATTTCCTGTGGATGATGACGTCCTCCTGCAGAACAGCTATTAAACTCATGAAATTAACACTTGCACAGTAATAATATTCAGGACCTAGACTGCATTCGGGTTTCTTTCATTGTCCCAGTTACATCCTACAGCAAGAGAATCCAATTCAGAATCCGCATATTTGCTTGTGGGGACTCTCTAATTTTGAATTCCTGGGAAGAAGTCAATATTTGACTTCCATGAACTTGGCCCTCTGGAGGATTATACGCCAATTATTTTATAAAATGTTCTTCATGTGGGTTTTTCTCCTCAGGATTAGATTCTGGATTTGAATTTTGTCAGCAGAACGGGTGACGGGAGGTGTCATGTCGGCTGAGGGATGCCCAGAGAGCTCGTAGATGTCTTCACCAGGTGTGTCTGTGAGGGCGTTCGTGGAGGACATGAGCACCCAGGAGAGACCCTCCTCGCCACCGGGCAGGGCTCCATCGCATCCACTGGGGACTGAATGGAACCAAAAGGTGGTGGGCCAATTCCTCTCTTTTCTTGAGCTGAAACATTCCTTTTTTCCTGCTGTCAAACCCTGGAGCTCAGGGTTCTCAGGCCTTCTTGTGCCACAGGCAGAGTGACATTTCTTTCCTGTTCTCCAGCTGGCAGATGGCCTGAGGGTAGGACTTGGCCTCTATGACTGCAGGAGCCAATTCATGTGATAAATCTTCCCTTAGACGTGCATCTATCCATCCTATTGGTTTTGTTTTTCTGGGGAACCCTGACTAACTCAGCCAGGAATAAATGGTGGGCGATGTGCTGTCTCCAGCATCCTACCCGAGGCTCAGACTTTTCATTCGTTCTATGGCGAAGACGATTGCTTTGATCATGTGGTTAATGCAGTGTCGGCTGGGGTCCTCTGCTGTGAAGACACTTTTTTACCCTTCTAGTTAGTTCATGTGCTACTTATGGGGAAGTATTCTCAAACTACGTACATGTCCTGTTCCTTAGGTATGAAGGTATGCATATATCTTATTAGGGACTCCTGGTTTCCTATTTTATCCGGTGAATTTTAGTTGTTTGTTTATTTTACTCTGATGCTCCAATTGTACCAGACTTGGCCACTGGGGGCGCTTTTGAGATCGTCTCTGTGTCCTTTTGCACATCTATCATTTTGGGAGCACTGTTTTTGCTTTCAAGAATAACAAGATACTTCAAGCACCTTTTCTTCTTTCCTTCTTTTCTCCCTCCCTCCCTCCCTCCCTTCCCTCTTTCCTTCCTTCCTCCCACCTATTTCCCTCTTTTCTCTTTTATTTCTTCATCCCTCCTTCTCCCTTCCTTCCTTCCTTCCTTCCTTCCTTCCTTCCTTCCTTCCTTCCTTCCTTTCTTTCTCCCTTCCTTCCTTCCTTCTTTCCTTACTTCCTCCTTCCCTCCCTCCCTTCTTCCTTTTTCTTTCTTTCTTCCTTCCTTCCTTCCTTCCTTCCTTTCTTTCTTTCTTCCTTTCTTTCCTTTCTCCCTCCCTCCTTCCTTCCCTCCCTCCCTCCCTCTCTTTCCTCCCTCCCTCCCTCACTCTCTCCCCCATCCTTCCCTTCTTTCCTTCCTTCCTTCCTTCCTTCCTTTTTCTTTCTCTGCCCCAGGCATAGGATCAGCCCTTTCTTTCTCCAGGGAGCCCTGGTTCCTTCTGGCACACAATGGTATTAAGAACAGACTATATCTGGGCAGCACTAGGTGTAATCATCGTTGCTGGGCATAGCTGTTCTGAGGCCTCGCAGTCAATGAAGGAGGGGGTATATGGACATGGTTTTGTGTGGTATGTGTGTGTATGTACAGGAGTGAGTGTGTGCATATACATCTCCATTTGCTTCCATGTATTTCTACATGTATTGAAATATGTTAGCTCACACTGACAACTCTAATTATAGTCTAATACCATGGAATGAATTCTAGCTTTCTTCTTCTTTGCTGTTATTTGATAAACTGCTTGCTGACACAAAACCTGCTCTCATTCTCTGGAATAGATTTATTCACTTGGCCAATCCCAAAATGTAACTAATCTGCTCTTTCTCTTTCACCCTGTCCTTTTGTATGAATGCTCACCTTCTGCACGCTGACACCATCGGCCAGACTTTGCACCTACCAGCATGCCCTACTTGGCATGCTCCCCACTGTGGCCTGCTTCACCCCTACCTTGAGATACCCTGCTCACCCTGCTTGAATTCTGATGCCCCTGGGCTTGGACCTGAGCCCTGTTGTGTTCCCATGTGTGGACATCTCCTCTTACTTCTCTGGTTCCTAAACTCCACACTGGGCCTTCCCCAACCCCCAGTAGAAAACTATTTTGCCTGGCCCTGCACCTATCGATTTGTCTAGGAAGAAAAGGGAATGAAGAGGAACAGCTACCTCCCTGTATTTTGTTTTTTGTTTGTTGCTGGCATAAAAAATAGTGTTTGGACTTGGCATTTTTACTTTTCTCTTTTTGTATTTGAAACAGGTTGTTAGAGCAACCTTCCTAAATATACCTATTAATTCTAATAAAATATGTATAGATTCTAGTACATTTTTAGTGCATAGTTCTGACTCCTGTAAATAATTTCAGATTTCATTTTATATTTCCATGCACATACTTTCCTTTCTGTTTCTTCCCTATTGCCTTGGTTAGGGTCCATGTATAATCACGGTGACAGGTATGGTTTCAACACAGCCCATAAGAGGGAAGGTTTTCAACATTCCACTACTGAACATGTTCTTCCTATGTATCTTATAGATACCTTGTATCAGATTAATGTATTACCTTCTGCTTCCAGTTTGCTGAAAGACTTTTATCATTAACAGAAAGATTATAAAAATGTTTTTTGTGTTCATCGATTTAATCATATGAATTTCCCCACTCATGCTATTGATTTGGAGAATTATATTGGTTCTTGATATTATAAAATTATTACTAAGACCTTGCTTTTGAAGTTAGTTCAATATATCTTAGTGTATTGTCCTTTTTATTTGCTGTTTGATTCAGTCAGCTTGTTGTTCAGGATTTTTGTATCTATATTCATGAAAGATTATTTTGAGTCTCCTTTTTTTGTAAGGTTTTTAGGTTTTGTTAGCAAGATTTTCATCCATTTTTGCTATCCTCTAAAAGAGTTAGAATAAGATTGTCATTTCTTCCTTAAATATATGAGGAATTTATTGGTAAAGCTCTCTGGAACTGGAGTTTTTGTTCTGGGAGTTTTTAATTATAAGTTTACTTACTTTAATCATAATAGTGCTATTTAGATAGTATATTTTAATTTTAATATATCCTGAAAAGTTTTGCTTTTTTGGGCATTTTCTAATCTAATCTAAAATTTTAAATGTATTGGTTGCTACAAAAATATTATCAAACTGCTGACTGCTTCAACATCTCACCTGCCTGGGGCTGTGATTTTAGCTGAGGCAGACAAGAGCCTGGACAGAATTTAAATGGGAGTCTATACAATGAAAAAGATCTATTCGTTGTGATCTAAAAGGCTACATGCATACATAGGGGTGTGTGTGTGACCAAGAAAGACTTTGGGAAGCAGAAAGTACCAGTCATTCACCTCTGGTTGACCTTGGCTGTATGCACAACAGGAAGCAAAAGTTAAAGCGGTCTTATAAAGTTCCAGATGTTTGAAGACATACATCCCCGTACTGACCAACCTAGCAAAGACTACAAGACATAGAGAAAAGGCAAATAAGAAAATCTTCCAACTAAGTAATCATTGGTTGGCCGCTAAATTATACTGATCCAGGTCTGACCCATATAAATCCACTTTTAAAAAATAAAAATGAAGATTTAAAGAAAAGGTTAACAGAGAACTCAGTTGCTGTATAAATTCTATGTATACAATATCATCCATATATAATATATCCTATATACTTAAATATATAGAACCTATAGAATTAGTATAGATAAGTAGCTAAACAAGTGAGCAACAATGAAGAATATTAAATTCAGCAACAGAAACAAACTTCGGTGTGTGTGTGTGTGTGTGTGTGTGTGTGTGTGTGTGAAGGAATGTAATACTTGATTTGTTATTATCTAAAATGTTCAGGTTTCAATAAAAAAGTATGTCTCATACAAAGATGTAAAAGAAAGTATGTCGCATTCATAGTAAAAAGAACAGTTGATAAAAAAATGTTCCCTAGGGGCTAAGATTTGGACTCAGTAGACAAAAAGTGTCTACACAGTGAAAGGAAAATGTGGTTACAAAGTCTTATCAAAGAAAGAATATCAACAAAGAGTGAGAAATTCATCTTAGTCAGGTTAGGCTGGTACAGAATATTCAGAGAGTAGATGGTGTAAACCACAAAAGTTTATTTCTTACATTTTGGAGTGTGGGAAGTCCAAGATCAGAATGCTGGCAGATCAGGTATCTGGTGAGGATGCTTTTTCTGGCACATAGATGGTCATCTTCTCATTGCATTATCACATTGGGGGGACACTTTATCTTGTTTATAAGGGCATCAATTCCATTATGGGGTCTCCAATTATGACCCAATTACCTCCCAAAGATAACCACTTTCTAACACCATCAGTTAAAGGTTAGGGTTTCAACTTATAAACGTGGGGGCACACAAACATTCACTCCATAGCAAAATATATATATGTATGTATGTATGTATCTCAAATAGAAAGTTGGGACTCAAAAAATAAATAACTGAACTAAAAATTTTACTAGGGGGTCTCAATACAGATTTCAGCTGTTAGAAGAAAGAATCAGTGAACTTGAAGATCTGTCATAGAGATTATAGAGTCTGAGGAGCATAAAGAAAAAAGAGTGAAGAAAAATTAATAGAGCCTCCTAGGTCTGTTGGGCCCCATCAACATGTGCAGAAAAGAATACCACAAGGACAAGAAGAAGTTGAAGGGTCAAAAAGGGTCAGAAAGAGTATCTGAAGAAATAATGTCAAGAAACCCCTTGAATTTGATGAACAAAATGAATCTATATATTCAAGAACCCCAACAAACTGAGTAGAATAAACTAGACCTAGACACATCCTAGCAAATTGACAAAAATCAGAAATAAAGAATCTTAAAAGCAGTAAGAGAAAAATGACTTATTACAAACAAAAGCTTCTCAGTAAGGTGAACAACATGCTACTTCCGGGACACAGAAGGCAAAAGACAGGGAAGTGACATATTCAAAGTGCTGAAAGAGAAAAGAATATCAACTGAGAATTCCATTTTCATCAAAAACTATTCTTCAAAGCAAAGGAAAAATTAAGCCATCTCAGATAAACTCAAATGGAAAGAGTTTGTTACTCACAAGCCTGCCCTACAAGAAATGCTGAAGTACAAGATTGTATAAATGACTTTTTTGTTTTTAACTATTTGTCTATTGGTTCTCCAATAAGATTGACAACCTTAAACTACGATGATCAAAAAAATAAGAGAAAAGACTCAAATTACTAAAATCAGGAATGAAAGATGGAACATCTTTACTGATCCTACAGAAATAAAAAGGATTCTTTTGAATACTATGTTCAAAGCAGGACAACAAATCAGATAGCTTAAATGAAATGCAAAGAATTGCTAGAGAGAAAAACAAACAAACTACTGAAAATGGCTCAAGAAGAAATAAATAATCTGAAGAGAGCAACTGCAAGCAAAGAGATTGAGTTAGTAAATAAAAATCTGCAACAAAACAAAGCCTAGGTCAGGATGTGCTTCACTACTGAATTCCATCAGACATTTAAATTAATACCAAACCTTCACAAAATTTACCAAAATCCAGAAAAAGAGGGAACAGTTTTTATCTCCTTCTGTGGCTGGTATTACCTTGATGTCAAATCCAGACAGCAATCACAAGAAAAAAACAACAGACTAATATCACCAATGAACATAGACCCAACATTTCTGGACAGCATACCACCAAGCCAAATTGAGCATCATGCAATGACGAAGTTGGTATCATTGGGTAGGAAGGATGAAGTTGGTATCATTGGGTAGGCAGGATTGCTTAGCATCTGAAAGTCAACCAGGGTAAGACACCATATTCGTAGGATAGTAGAGAATTCAGATGAACATCTCAGTGGAGGTAGCAAAATCATTTGACAAAAATACAACATGCTTTTATTATAAAAACAGTCAACAAACTATGAATAGAAGGAACTTCCTTAATCCAATACAGATCATCTGGGAAAATCTCACAGTCAGTATCATACTTAATAGCAAAACACTAAATGCTTTCCCCCTAAGATCAAGAACAAGACAGATAAGACTTGGCTAGCCACTTCTGTTCAAAATTGCATCGGAAGTTCTAGCCTGTGCAGTTAGGCAAGGGAAAGAAGTAAGAAGCATTAAAATTGGGAAGGAAGATGTAAAGCTATCTCTATTGCAAATTATATGATCTTATATACAAAGAAACCTAAGAATTCCACAATAAAACTATTAGAAATAATAAGATGGGTGATGTGCAAAGCAATTAAAAATGGGCAAGTAATTTGAATAGATACTTCTCCAAAGAAATGGCGAATATTTCTCCAAATGGCTAAAAAACAAATTGAAAGGTGTACAGCATCATGTCATTAGGGAAACACTTAGAATCATGATGTGATATCACTTTGTATGCACTAGGATGGTTGTAATAAAGACAGACGATACCACCTGTCAGCTAGGCTAGGGAGAAATTGAATTCTTCCTACATTGCTGGTGGGAATGTAAAATGAAGCAGAACTTTGGGAAACTGATAGTTTTCAAAAGGTTAAACACAGAGTCACCAGATTGCCCAGAAATTCCACACATAGGTATAGTGAAAGAAGCCAGCCAGAAGAGACCATATGCTGTATGATTTCACTTATGTAAAATGTCCAGAAGACACACAGAGAAAGTAGATCGGTGGTTTTTAGGGCCTGGGGGTGGAGAAGGGATTGGAGAATGAGGACAGGGTGTTTTGGGGTTGGGGTGATGAACATGTTCCAGAGGTGATGGCTGTACGATGATGCAAGTGTATTAAAAAACCACTGAACTGTACAGTTTGAATGTGTGAATTTTATGATATGTGAAACGTATCTCAATAAAGGCGTTTAAGAATTTAGAGTCTCTGGATCATGTTGTCTTCCTTCCTCACTTCTTTTTGGCATGTGGAGTACGGGTAGTCACTTCACCCCTGGTGAGGACTGTTCCTAAGTGCTGTGGGGGCTGGTCTGTTTCAGCCTTGCCCTTACTCTGAGGAGGTGGTCTTCCGTCCCTTGACCCGAACTCCAATCTCTGGGGCCTTTCTGTGGCGTTTGGCCCTCCGAGTTGGAAATGGCATTTATTGTGGGTAACGGTGCCCGGGGGAACATGGGGCCTCACCTCAGTCTTCCCTTCTTGGAGGACAGAGCCACTTAATTCTTTCATGTATCTATTACTCTCAGAGTTTTTTTTTTTTTTTTAAAGATTTTATTTATTTATTTGTTAGAGAGAGAGAGAGAGAGCGAGCACAGGCAGACAGAGAGGCAGGCAGAGGCAGAGGGAGAAGCAAGGAGCCCGATGTGGGACTCGATCCCAGGATGCTGGGATCATGACCTGAGCTGAAGGCAGCTGCTTAACCAACTGAGCCACCCAGGCGTCCCGCAGAGTTTTTTTAAAGTGCCGTTTTCTTCATTTTTTCCAGATTTTATGTTTCCTGCAGGAGGGATAATGACAACACGATTCTCTATGACAAGAATGGAAGATCCCTCTGTAATGACTGCTTTCAACGCAGAGACTCTCCAGACCCCCTGGAGCACACTGCTTTGTGTCGGCCCAGCAGAGCACTCCCTTCCTTCCGTACAGGAGCTCTGCATGTTCCACAGACCGCTGGGACTTCCTTCGTCCCCGGAGATCTGAGTGGGAGCGGCCAGTCCTAGCAGCCCGCCCCACCCTGGCAAGCCAAGCTGGATCTTTCCCAGCCTGGACCCAGAGAGGAATCTCTTTCTCTGTGCAACTCTTGGTGATATGAGTCCAGGAGATTTCACCGGGTACTCTTCCAGCCTTCGGGGAAAGGTAACTTGTGAAAGGAAAATATGAACCTGCTGTACCGACTGAAAGGAGAAAGGGGATCAAAGAAGCCCCAGAACCATAGAAATCTCTGGTTTTGTTCTTCACTAGTGATGCTTTCTTGTATAGTTCAACCAATACATTCGTCTTGTTCCTTTTTTTTTTTTTTTCCCTCAGAAGTGAGGCTTTTGATCTGTAGACTGCATGGGGACTGTTGTGTTTCTTTCACATATGGATTCAGAAAATATAGATGTATTTTGCTTTTCTGCCCAAGGTTTTGAGATCATTGAAATAGACAAGAGGGAGAAATAGAATACTATTTATCAAGAGAAGCCTATGCCTTGGTCTGTCTCAGAAAGCAAATTTGGGTCGCAATGTAGCACAGGAAATAGGTAAGAATTAGAGGCCAGAGAAAAGAATCGAAAAGCTCAATATAAATTAGAGAAATAACAAACCAGGAAAGTTGTAACAAATGAAGGAAGACGGGTTCAAGAAGCACTAGGAAGGAAGACTGAAAGTGTGCCAATATCAATGAGAAAGGACGAAATAAGAATTCATAATTTCAGAAAATGCTAAGAGTTGTGTCCAGGAGGGTGGGATAAAGACAGAAGTATTTTCCGTGTGCTTCCTAGGGACCAGTTCTCGAAAACGCTGGTGCAAACTACATTTCACCCTGTTGCTGCACAGTCTAATCATGGACTCGAGGCACTGGAGATAATCAGAATCCATCCACTCTTTGTTCTTTCCCTATTCTTGCTCTTCGATGGGCCCGCTGGAAAAGCTTTGCCTCTCTGTGGGTTCTGAGAGACTAGGGATGTCATAACCACTCTTATCTGTAAATACAGTGAGGTAACATTGGAAGTGATGCCCGGCGTGTTGGAACGTACCAAGAGCTTCTGGAAGAATCCTGTGCGTCGTGACGTGACTCCCTTCCTTTAGAATAAGGGCACTTCTTGCCTTCCTGCAGGTCTCAGAACAAACACATTTTATTTTTCTAATCATGTTTTAAATAATAAAAAAAGAAGCAATAGCATGTTTCAGTAGACAAATAAAGCCATTCTTGATGAGCTCAGTGTTAAAATGATGACAAAATATGACTGAAAAATAGCCAACCTTCTCACATATAACAGGACCCACCGTGTTTCGATTTTCGTTTGTTGTTTTTCTGTCGTCTTATCTATGTCCTCAGAAATCGTGTCTTCGTGCTTTATTACAATGAGAAGAAATATTTCCGGATTGAATACAGCTGAGCTCTTGGACTTGTGACATTTAAAGGCCAATAGAATGCTAATGTGACTAATAAAACAGAAAAATGGTTTTAGAAGATGCCATGTGATTATCCTGTTTCTTGTTCACTTATCTTTTAAAGTGACTAAATTTGACAACTTAGTTTGTAAAAATTGAAATAAAGAAGCACTGCACATTCAAGATGAACTAACAGGAAGACAAAGACCTTTCAATAAACAGGTTATCATATTCTTCTCCCTTTTTGTAAGGAAAAATCTATTAGGAGAGAGGTGAAGAGTGTGTATCTCTGACCGTGGTGGTCTGTAATGATTTTTGGATTACTCTGGGAGGCAAGAGGTTGCAATACAAAAATAATCCTTCTTTGGTAATTGATTTTTGTACCTTCCTTTGAACACACAAAATTGGTTTCAGGGCTGGTGTATTACAATGTGCCAGTGAGCAAGGCCATTGATAACCATAGTGCATTAACTCTAAGCTGTCAATGGCCATTTTTGCCCTCAGTGCTTACATTTGACACATTAAAAACAGGTCTCGGTAGCTACAAGAAGTGTGTTTGGAGCTCAAAATGAGAGCATCTGGTCTGTCAAAGGTAAGTGTACTTAAGATGGAACACTGAGTAAGGTTTTTGAAATAAGGATAGTCTACAAGTTCTAGGACATGTAGTTACCCTCCCTAAAGACTATTTTATGGAGAAAAGACCATGAAATCCTTTATCAATCATGAGCTCAATAGGTATTTTATGACTGTATGATAGTCACCAAACACCTGAATAGGGAGTTGGGAATGAAGCCGTGAAAAATAGCTTGTCTCTAACCTCAGGAATGGCTTTTTGAAAGGAGCAACAAGAATCAGCAGACCCCGTTGACCCTGACCTCTTCTCCTGCTGGTTCTTTCATCCAAAGAGGAGGCTCAAGCACAGTCCTCAGGACATGGACGCCATCCAGTTACGAGAGGATTTAAATGAGCCAGTGAACGCGCTGGTTTGGCCGAGCAGGGCAGGAAGACTGGGAGCTATCCCAGTACGTACACATCATTACTGTCTGGTCCTCCCAGGTGCACTCTGCTCTTTCTCCACCCTGAGTGAGCCTCAGGAGGTGGCCTTGCATGGACGGGATCGATGGCATCCTTCCGGCACTCTAGCTGACAGGAATCACCAGAGGAGCATGGAGCTCATTCCCCCGACTCCCTTCCTGCCAGGTCATGGGTTCAGCTGCATCGTGGCCTGTCCAGGCAGCCATCGCTTAGAGTTACACTGGCCCTTTTCCAGGTTTGGTAACCACGCCATGCGTCCAGATCCAGAGAGGCAAAGCCTTCCCACTGTTGGAAGCCACAGGATGACTCACCATCCTTAAGCTCCACATAGTTTTATTAATTGTCCTGTTCTGGGACTTATCTCAGTGACCCCATCTGAGTGGACCCTCCCCCTCCTGGCCGGCCAAATGCAGTAGCTACGCCAACAAACCAGGCACGGTGACATACCCAATATGGTACCGTCCGAGGAGGCGTCCTTTGTGGCCTTCCGTGGCTTAAGTGGGCTTGGGGTGGAGTTCGGGTGTGGGCTGTAGTTGGTGTCACTTCTGTATTCATTAAGAAAAAGAGATATGTAGGGGCGCCTGGGTGGCTCAGTCATTAAGTGTCTCCCTTCCACTCAGGTCACGATCCCAGGGTCCTGGGATCGAGCCCGTCATCGGGCTCCCTGCTCAGTGGGAAGCCTGCTTCTCCCTCTCCCACGTCCCCTGCTTGTGTTCCCTCTCTCACTGTGTCTCTCTCTGTCAAATAAAGAACTAAAATCTTTAAAAAAAAAAAAAAGAAAGAAAAAGAAAAGGAGATATGTAGTTGATAATTCACTAAATTTAAAGTGAGCTGGGTCCTAGCTGCTTGAAAGGGTGACCTTGATGTTGGATTTTAAAGTAGCTTGTTGAAGACCTGAAAT
Organism: Taxidea taxus jeffersonii; assembly: GCA_003697995.1. Taxonomy (NCBI): domain Eukaryota; kingdom Metazoa; phylum Chordata; class Mammalia; order Carnivora; family Mustelidae; genus Taxidea; species Taxidea taxus. The sequence continues at coordinate 23,394 of RCUC01139186.1, read as the reverse complement.
AAATAAATTAATAATTAAAGAGTTAAAAAAAAAAACCTCACAGTGTGAGTATTAAAATCCCCCACAGACCCTTGCATTTCAGTATTCAACTTGAAATTTGGAAGGATGATCGGAGGGGTAGGCCCAGGCTAACTTTTCTACTACCACTGCAATTGGAAGTGAGTCTTCCCACGATGAAGAGGTTATAAGTGCCTCTCGCGTCACATGAAGTCTGGAAGCTGACGCTGACGGAGAGAAGCTGCTGGTTCGGCAGAAGATACGAGGGTGGGGGCTAAGAACGGCGGCCACACAGCCCTTTCTGTTGTTAGCCAGGAAAGCCGGCAGCCGGCACTCTGCAAGTCTTGACGGGGGAGCGGAGTCTCAGTTGAACTACCTGGGAAGACTGTTCTTGAGCAACTGGATAAAGTGAAGTTAAGCACGTGGGCCAGTAAGTAGTGATGAGAACACACTTTCGGAAGAGAGTGCAAAAGAAGAGTGGACACAGCGAATAGGCAGGGAAGGAAAGAAGCGTGATCTGCATCTCTGCTGCCTTGCGGGGAGCGCTGGCTCAGGCCTCGCAGAGAGTGACAAGAAGCCCCGTGCACCGGGTGGCTCCACACGAGCCCAGGTCTGCAGTTCACGTTGCTAGTGTCATTTCTGACTTTCTTGGAAAGTCGTCGTCCCATCTTCAGGAAGGTTCAAGAACCTGTGCAAGCCTGCTGGCCCCTGCCCCTTTCCCAAACCCACAGCTGTATCTAACGCAGATACAGAATGCGGCAGCAAGCGTGGCTCCCCATCTGCATAGTGGGTCTAGAACTGCAACCTCACCACAAGGGAGGTCCCCACCTGACCCTTGTCCCTTGTCCCAGCTGTGTGGACCAGGAGCAGATAAGAACTCCAAATGGGGTCATACGTTCTCTTTTCTGGGGATTTGGAATTGTGGCCCAGGGACAGTTGCTCTGTCTCTGAGTGTGACTGGAATGGATGCTAGCATGGCAGCAGGACACGTGAAGTATTTCATGGTGGCAGCCTAACTACCTGACACGCCTGCCTCCCTTCCTCCCCACAACCATGGCCTCTAGTCAGCCAAGGAGAGACTGCGCGATCCTGATGGGGGGAGGCTGAGGAGACCAAGGATGATCTGTGAAGAAGGAGAAGAGGGTTTCCACTCCCAGCCCAACACTAAATAAACTCCAGGCTGTGGGGGGAGAGAGGAATCTGGATAACAGAGTTTGGAGGACAAGAGAGAAACGGAAAGCACTCCGCTTCCCTAAATCACTCAGGGTTCCCAGAGGAAGGGAGTTGGATTCAGTATCCCATAATTTAAGGAGAATAAGAGAGCAGAAGCATTAGTCAGTATTAAGTTCAGCAAAAAGTAACAGGGAAATGGTGTGTTAAATAGAGCACCATTTTATTTTCTCTTATAAAGGCACACTGCGCTGGGGTGACCCACACTCCTCTGTGACACTGTGTTGAATAATTTTGTGTGTCAACCTCATCGAAATGTGCCGTCCAGTTGTTTGGTCAAATACCAGTCTACATGTTGCTGGGAAGGTATTTTTAGACATAATTAACATTTGGTCAGTTGACTTTAAGTAGAGTAGGTCACCCTCCATAGAGGGAACGGGCCTCATCCAATCAGCTGGAGGTCTTAAGAGCGAAGACTGACGTTTGCCAAAGAAGGAAGAATTCTGTTTCCAGAATGTAACATGTTATGCCTCAATTTCCAGCCTTTGGACTCAAGACTGCAACATCAAGGCTTACCAGAATCTCCAGAATGCTAGCTTGCTGTGCGGACTTTGGACTTACCAGCCCTACTGCTCCACGATCCAGTGCTTTGTAGCTAGTCCATCATGGAGCTCACCAACCACGTACTAACCCTTTCTGCTAACTGAGAGTGACACGTACCATAGCCAGATGCCCTTGTGCCCAAGTGGGAGTCACACTGTGTGAAGGAAGGGGCTCCTCCTAGCAAAGGCTGTGGCATAATAATGGAGATGCTGCTGGAACCTCACAGAGAATCATGGAAGTGCAAGGTTGGTTCATCATCACCCCCTGGAGTGACCTCCAAACACTGTCCAAGCTGGAAGAGTGGATGAGTATCAGGAGAAACCAGAGAAGAAGCAACTATATCCTCCTTGTCCTCTATCCTGGTCCATGCCATGATATCATGAGGGCCACCCCAAAGAAGGGAGAGGACGTCAACCACGGAAAGGGTTGTGGTTCAAATGGATATGGACTTGAAAACCTTGAAAACACTATTTACCCCACGATAACGAGTTTTGAACCAGAAATCACTGCTAAGTGTATCTAATATTTTCAGTGTCAGGTGGAATTGGAGACTGAGATCAGTAAGAGAAAGGAAGAAAATTGTATACTCTTTCTTTTTGTTGTTGACATGAAATGACCCAACACCAAATTAGCAATTTTAAAGTGAATAGTTCAGTGACATTAGAATATTTACAATGTTACACAACTACCACCTCAATGTAGCTATAAAACATTTTCATGGGCTCCTGGGTGGCTCAGTTGGTTAAGTGGTTGCCTTTGGCTCAGGTCATGATCCTGAAGTCCTGGGATCCAGTTCCACATCGGGATCCCTGCTCAGCAGGGAGTCTGCTTCTCCTTCGGACCCTCCTCCTTCTCATGCTCCCTCTCTCTCTCTCTCAAATAAATAAATAAAATAAAATAAAACAAAACATCTTCATCACCTCAAAAGGAAACCTTGTCCGTTTTAACCAGTTGGTCCCCATACTTCCCTCCTCCAGCCTTGTTAACCACTAGTCTGCATTCTATCTACGGATTTACTTGTTTTGGATATTTTAAATAAATGTAATCATAAAATATGTGATATTTTGTGTCCAGCTCCTTTCACTTCATATAATATTTTTAAAGTTCATCCACACTACAGCAGGTATCAACACTTCATTTCTTCTTGTGGTGAATAATCTATTATACATCTATACCACAATTTGTGTGTTCATTCATCCACTGGTGGACATTTGGGTTGTTTCCATCTCTTGGCTGTCGCGATAGCGCTGCTATCAATGTGCACATCCATCGAGTTGTCTAAGACCCTATTTTCAATTTTGAGGGGACTTACCTATGAGTGGGCTTGCTAGGTGTTGCTAAGTCTGTGTCTAACATTTTGAGGAACCACCAAACAGTTTTCAGCATTGCTGAACCATTTTACATTCCCAGAAGCAATACATGAGGGTTCGGCTTTATGTTTTCATTTTAAAAGATTATAGTCATCTTAGTGGGTATAAAGTGGTACCTCACTGTGGTTTTGATTTACATTTCCTGAGTGTTGAGCATCTTCTCCTGTGTATGTTGGCCATTTGCATCTTCTGTTTGATGAGATGTCTACTCAAGTCCTTTGGCTCAGGCTTAAATTGAGTTGTCTTTTTGTTCTTTCTTTCTTTTTTTTAAAAAATTGTTTAGTTTTTTGACATTTCCATGTTTTCATTTGAGTGTAGTTGACACGCAGTGTTACATTAATTTCAGGTGTACAGCTTAGTGATTTGCCAAGTTTACACATTATGCGATGCTCACCACAAGTGTAGCTGCCATCTGTCCCAGTACATTCCTGTCACGGTATCATTGACTGTATTCCTTATGCTCTGCTTTTTATTCCGGTGGCTTACTCATTCCATAACTGGAGACCTGTGTCTCCCAATCCCCTTCACCCATTTTGCCCAACCCCCCACACTCTTCCCCTCTGGTGACCATCAGTTTGTTCTTTGTATTTATAGTTCTGATTCTGCTTTTTGTTTATTTGGTCACTTTTTAGATTCCATGTAAGTGGAATTATATGGTGTTTGTCTTTCTCAGTCTGACTTATCTCACTTAACATAATACCCTCTAGGCTCATCCCTGTTGTCTCAGGGGCACAATTGCTTCATTTTACATGGCTCTGTAATGTTCCATTGCATATATATGTGTATACACCTTTTCCTTATCCATTCACTATTCACGGACACTTTAGTTGCTTCCATGGCTTGGCTAATGCAATAATGCTGCAATAAACATAGAGATTATATCATATATTTTTTGAGGTAGTATTTTCATTTTTCCTGAGTAAATACACAGGAGTGGAATTTTTGGATCATATGGTATTTCTGTTTTTAATTTTTTGAGGAACCTCCCTACTATTTCCCACAGTGGCCATACCAATTTGCATTCCCACCAACAGGGCCCGAGGATTCCTTTTCCTTCACATCCTTGCTAACGCTTGTTATTTCTTGTCTTCTTGATTTTAGCCATTCTTTTTTTTCTTTTTTTAAAAGATTTTATTTATTTATTTGACAGAGAGAAACACAGCAAGAGAAGGTAAACAAGCAGGGGGAGTGGGAGAGGGAGAAAGGATCAGCAGGAAGCCTGATGCGGGGCTTGATTCCAGGACCCTGGGATCATGATCTGAGCTGAAGGCAGATGCTTAACCGACTGAGCCCCCCATTTCATTTTTTATTATTTATTTTTATTATTTATTATTTTAGCCATTCGGACTGACATAAGGTGATATCTCATTGTTCTTTGAAGATTTTATTTATTTATTTGAGAGAGAGAGAGAAAGAGAGCAGGAGCAGAAGGCAGAGGAGGGGAAAACGGAGAGGGACCACAGACTCCCTGCTGAGCAGGCAGCCTGATGAGAGGCTTGATCTCAGGACCCCGAGATCATGACTTGAGTGGAAGTCAGATGTTTAACTGACTGAGCCACCCAGGCTCACCTCATTGTTCTTTAGATGTAAGAGTTATTTATATATTTTGGACAGTAGACCCTTACCAAAGATACGATTTGCAAATGTTCCCTCCATTTTGTAGATTGTCTTTTACTTATTTATTTATTTTTGATAATGTCCTTTGATGAATAAAAGTTTTTAACTTTGATGAAGTCCAATTTATTTATATTTTCTTTAGTTGCTCCTGCTTTTGATGTCATATCAAAGAGTTCATTGTGAATCGCAAGGCCATACTGATTTACAGCTGTTTGCTTCTAAGGGTTTTAGGGTTTCACTTATCTAGGTGGTTGGTCTATTTTGATACAATTGTTGTATATGGTGTGAGGTAGGAGTCCAACCTCATTCTTCTGAATGTGAATATCTAGTTGCTCCAGTACTACTTCTTACAAAGACTGTACTTTCCCCACTGATTAGTCTTGGCATCTTTGTGGAAAATCTATAGGCAGGGAAATTGTATATTTTAATGCATTCAAATTATGACTAAATTTTATTTTTCATTTTCACTAACATAGGTGCTCTGAGTAAATAATGTCTTAATTGTGGATCATAAAGAGGAAGGTCATTAGCTGTGAGAGGAGATTGAAGCAAAAATACAGAAGAAAGAGCTGTCAGAGACGGAGAGTACCTGTCCCTTGCCACTTTCTGCTTCTACTCTACTCTCTACTCTCTCTGCTGAACAACACGCTTCCTGCACTGGCTTTCCTTACCTTTGTCACACCTCTGTCCTCATCAGAAGTTCCACTTAACATGCAACTCACAGAATTTCCTTTTGTAGATAATTAGTGAGTATAATCCTTAAGACAATTGATTCTTTTATTGTACCCAAGAAAAATGGAAAGGTAGGAAGATAATGATGCTTGAATCATTGGCTATAGTCCCACGTGGGGAGGATATTTATATACAATCACGTGAATGTGGCCAGGGTAGGATGGCCAAAATATACGGTATACCATCAAGCACGTAAGGTTGGAAGAACTCTTACAAACTCATAAAGGCTGCCTCTGAACAAAAGAAGCCCTATTCCAGCTCTCAGACGAGGGTTAAAGACTTTTATTGCCAGTGGACATACCTGGGTCAGAGCCAGCACTTGTCATGGACATTTACTATGCAGTGGCCAGAAATCCCTGATGCCCAGTCTCTCCACTTGCTGATTTTATCCAGAATTTTAGTATCCCAGCTCCATTCTTTTGCTTACATCATTTTGTTTTTATATTGAAGAATGCTTATTAAACAATGGATAAGATTCCATATGTCTTCTATCAATAGACATATCTTTTTATTTATATTAAATAGCCTTTAAAATGATGTCTCTCACAAGAATTTCTCCTTTTCTTTGACCTTTCCTAAATGACCCCACTTCCTCAAGTTTTTATATAAATTTCAATTTTGATATGAATTTATAGTTTGAAGTCATAGAGAAGTAGTAAGAATAGGTAAATAAAACCTGTATATCTTTTACCCAGATTACTAATTGTTTATAGTTTTCCCAACTGCTTTAGTATGTTGTCTCTCTAGACATATATATACATAATGTATATATTTACATAGTAAGCTAAATCATTCTTATATGTTAGATAGCTCTATATATTTATAAATTAAATTATAATTCTGTGTTACATATATATTATTTTCCTAAACCATCATAGAGTAAGTGGCAGACAGTACCCCTCTACCCTTAAATACTTCGGCATGTCTTTCTTTAGAAAACAGACATTCTTTTCAATAATCATAATACAGTTATTAAAATTAGGATATTTAGCATTCATGTAACACTACTAAGTAATTCATAGATCAGACAAACGTTTTGTTAATTGTCCTAATAATGTTTGCTGTTTTCATTACCTAAGGAATTTTTCCATTTGAACTAAGCGTTTCTAAAGGTCTAACTTAACGTTTGCCTCATCCAAACGTTGGTAAAACCCTCTAGTTTTACCAGCGGTCCTTCGCTCCTTCTGTCCATCCTCATGGCACTCCAGTGCCGCTGTGTGCCCATGAGCATCCGGCCCACACGTCTCCCTGACTTCCAGAGTTGTGTGCCTAACTGCATGCTCCAGAGAGTTCGAGCACGTAGGAGTCACTGAACATTTGGTAAAAGTGTGGGTTAATGACTGAACGTGTGGATTTGTGTACTGTGGCTCATCAACTTCTCCACAGATCCATCCAACTCAGAAACCCAAACATTCATTCCTCTGTCTCCTTTCTCCCCCCGTCAGCGGTCACTCCCCATGGTCCAGGATCGCTGTGAAGTGTTTTTCACTTCGGTTCTTCGGACATGAGCCTCGAGCTCAACTCAGGGACTCCGTGGCATCTTCTTTGCTAAGGGTACAGCTCTCCATGGGCTTCTGTGCCTGCAATCTCAGCTCCTCCACAGCACTGCCAGAATGCCTTCATCACTGGGAAGTCCAGCTTCTCCTCCTCCTCCCCCTCAGCACTTCTCTCAGGAGGACATGTGTACGCCTCTGCGCGTGCACCCACCCTTGACCACGCTCGTGTGCTTCACCAGCTGCGTCTCCATCCACTTTGCTTGAGCACTTTTCACAGAAGTGAACCTGCTCTGTGCTCTGACTCCTCTGGGCCCCTGACTCTGTGATGATCTTGGCTTGGAACGGCCTCTTCATGACTTTGCACAGGTGTCTCTGTACACATCTTATTCCTTATCCTATTAATTTAAAAAACACAATTGCAGTTCGAGTCCTTCTATACTTGCTGCCATTTTCTGCAATTTGCCAGTTAAATGTTTTCTCAGATATCAAAACTGCTTTTATTTTTTATTTTTTAAGATTTTACTTATTTATTTTTTTATAGAGAGAGAGAGCGAGCACAGGCAGACAGAGTGGCAGGCAGAGGCAGAGGGAGAAGCAGGCTCCCTGCCGAGCAAGGAGCCCGATGTGGGACTTGATCCCAGAATGCTGGGATCATGACCTGAGCCGAAGGCAGCTGCTTAACCAACTGAGCCACCCAGGCATCCCTCAAAACTGCTTTTAAACTAGGTTGCAGCAAAACTGGTCCAGAAGTGACTAAGATAAACTGGAGTGAGAAAGAGCAAGGCTAAAGGGAATTCTGTCCCTCCCAGGCTTATGTGAGGGTACCGTGGAGGTCCACTCCCAAGAGAAAGCATGGATGTCAGAGGATCTGACAAGCGATGAGTGAAAAATCAACCGGAAGCTAGTGTGGTGCTCTGAGGTGAGGGAGCGGGAGGTCCCGCCTCCTGTGGGGAATCTAAGTGACCAGATAGGTGCAAGTTTAGGTGGGCAGGCTGTGGGCATTATTAGCAAGGTAGGTCCGCACACACTGGAGCTCAGGCTCAGCACAGGGGCCAGAGCCAGGAGGAGACCAGGGAGATGATGTCGGAAGATCTCTGCAGGCTTTGAGCTGGACTGTCTAGCTCGGCAACTCCTGAGCGAGCGGTGGGTAGAGACTGCGCTGGGCTGGTCCTTCCACGTGAGTCCAGTGTCTGGAATGAAACAGAGCTGGGCATAGGCAGTAATTGAGATAATTGAGAGCTCGGGTTTCTGCTGACTTGTGTGGTGTTCCTGGACAGGACGTGCTTCTGCATCAATGACGTCACTGCTAGTTCCCTTCCCAGGCTTGGGAGCTCACCTGTGCTCTATCAGTTAGTGTGATAGTTGTGACTCAGTTGTAGTAAATATCTTTCTAAGCAGATTAAATCATATCCTGTTGATTTGAAAATGAAGGTTTAAAAAATAATCCCTGAAGAAGCTTTTAATTAACACGTGAAAGACAACTAACAAGTGAATTGATTGTTTTGACCAAATCTTATTGACATTTATTGTGAAAATGGAGACCTCTCAAAGTAGGACTTTCCACTAAGCTTCAATTCTTTTAGTATCTTAACAATTTCTTTTAAAATACTGAGAGAGGAAGAAATGTGTTCTGGAAAATTAGAAAGTAATGAGGACTTTGTAAGAATAGCTGCTGTTGAAATTCAGGTAAGAGCACACTTGGTTGGATAATTCAAACAAAATAAAATTAGTGGTTCCAGATGGCATGAAATGCAGCTGAATTAACTAAGAAACATTCAACTACCAAAGATTATTTTTAGAGAATGAAAACAGAGACCTGGGAAGGTATCAGGAGATCAGAAACTAGGAAGTAGGATATATCTCTTTAAAAGAGAATGAATTACCATGGTAATTACCCTAAATGTATAATTCTTATTCATTTTATAAGAAATAGTAAGAAAAAAATAGCTCAGAAATCTGGATTCTACTGACGCTATTAAACATAAGATTTATCAGTTTTAAAACTTTGGTGGTAAATCTTCTAGAGGATTTTCTCCCCTTTCTTATCGAGTTGAATTGTTTTGCCCACATTGGATTCCCCTTTCCCTCCCACCTTCTGCTTCACCATTTCTGTTCATTTGACTCTGTTCCTAGGATTTCTTTCTCTCTCTCTTTTTCTTTTTAGCCTCAGTCTTGCTGCTTTGGTGACATCATTCACTAACTTGTCACAGGATGACTGCCAGGCTTAAGTGAGATGAGGGATGGATAGCTCTCAGCAGAGGCTGGGACAAGAGTCCTAGGAGGGAAGCGTAATTTTCCACCCCGCCCCCGCCCCTCTTCTTCCCAGCTCTACATTCTGCTTCTCTACTCACTGCCCTCCAAATGTGAATTCCAGTTTCCTAATCTGTGAATTTCATTGATCAGAAATGTACTGATTATCCACTGTTGGGCAGACACCAAGGCTGGGAACTGTGATCAATAAAAGGGTACCTGCATAGCTCACTTGCATCTTTGAAGAGCTCAGTCTCTGCTTTCAACCTGCAACCTGCTCTGATCCCAGACTAGGAAAGCCATTTTTTTCTCCTTTTGCCTGACTCTTGTCTTTCCCCATCATTCTGCGTCCATGAAACCTCCCCAGCTTTTCCTCACGGGGCTGGGGTTCATGCTGAGCCTCTAGAGTGAGTTCTCTGGAACTTTGATATTTTTTGTTTTGTTTTTTTTTGTTGTTGTTCATTTAAGCAGAGTTATGGGATCAAGGATATTTAGGAATCATTGATTTCAATGAAGTTCGTTTGGTTTCTTTACCATAAGACTTCACAGAGCTTTTAATATCTGAATCTGCGAGTCTTTGAGTGGGGGGTTGTGGTTTATGTTTATATTTGAGAACAGACCTGATTTCAGGGGAGGACAAATGGGACTTGTGTTCTTCAGCCCACATCCTGGACAGCTCTGTTCTGAGTCTGTATCGTATCATTCGTTGACTATGCTTTAACATTGTGCCTGTTATGTCTTCATGTCTCATTTCTTCAATTAAATTAGCATTCTCCCTAGTCTGGAGGACTGTGGCTTATGCTTCTTTGTTCCTCACAAAGCACGGCACACTTTGCCTTATCCACTGCACACAAGGTGCAATTTCAAATAAAAACCCAACTCCTACTTATCCGCAGCTTAGCTGCGAGGTAAGGCAGCCCTTTGCAAGGGATATAAAGCTGTACTAACTGCAGCTTCTTCAACGTTACTGTCATCCCTGCATGACCCTTGAAAATTGACCTGATGCTTTTAAAGAAAGTGTTTTCTTTGAGATGGGCAACAATCTGGTGAAGTTCGATGAGTGCCACTTGACTCACTCACCAAATGAGCAAGCCGGACTCTGGGCGAGTGTGCTACCTTCCGTGGTCGTTCGCTCCGTAAGGACCAGACGAGGACCGGGATACCAGCACCTCTGCTTTTCATAATGGACACTTGCCATAGCAGCAGAGGAGCCCCACGTGAGTGTTCACTTTAAGGGGTGCAGGAAGTTACCCAGGCACACAGCGCACAACTGACGACAGTATTGATGCTGGAGGGTGGGTTATTTGCTAGAGGGTCCAGCTTTGTGAAAAGGCTTCACACGGCTTTGCATAACTAACAGGTTTATTAGACCAGGTGATGTGAGGGGTCATTCTTAGGTTTCACAGAGGAACAGAACTGTGCTAATGATAAGCTCTGTGAATTGGGGGAAATTACCTAACTTCACTGATGCCTTCGTGCATCAGGTAGAATTCATTACTGTGTATGCAAATCAAGAAGTAATTTTGTCTTTGTTGCCATGAAAACATGGTCACATATTGCTGGCATCACCACTTTCATGCTTCCCTTTTAAAGGCACCCAGATAGGGGTGCCCGGATGGCTCAGCTGGTGAAGTGACCAACTCTTGGTTTTGGCTCAGGTCATGATCTCAGGGTCATGATCTTAGGGTCATGATATTGAGACCTGAGTGGGATTCTGTACTTGACGTGGAGTCTGCTTAGGACTTTCTCTCCTTCACGCCTCCAGGAACATGCACATGTGTAGGCACTCTCTTTCACATCAATCAATCAATCAATCAGTCTTAAAAAAAAAAAAAAAGACACCCAGAAAAAGAAGGCCCTTATTCTAAAAAGGAACCAAGTTTTCTGTTTGAGAAAGAAATTAGAAATACTGATGACATTCTGGAGGGGAACGGACCACGTGGGTTGGGGATGGTGCCCATCGTGCAGGCTGGAAAGTGATGACGGAACTGTGGTAAACACTGATTCAGACATGTAAGAGGACGTGGTGAAGTGAACACTGTGGATATTGTACGGAAGCAGTGGCCGGATACAAATTCAGGATGAAGAAAGGATGCTATTTACAAGTGGATTAAGGCTGTGAAAACAAGGAACAAGCTGTGAAAAATGTTGTATTTATTGTCATGTCAGTCCTTTGAATTACAGGATTTTATAAACCTTAGTAGCTCACTTTAATCTACTTTATATTTCATTATAATGGTCTTAGAAATATTAGTTGTGAGATCATATATATATATCATATCATATATATATAGATATAGATATCTATCTACCTATCTATCTATATATATGAATTTTAGGTGGGAGGTAAGAAATTGTCCATATTTTCCAGAAATTATTAGCTTTCTTAATTAATAGTGCAGAAATAAGGTAGTCATTCTGGATAAAAGAAATAGCAATGCTTTATTTTATTTATTTCTTTAGGGCCTTTGTAGCAAGGGTCAAACATTTATTTATTTATTTTTTTGCCAAGATCAAGATTTTAACTAGAAATAGGAAAGTATGGACATATGAACCAGAGTTTCATTCATGTCTCTGTCTGTCCATCTGTCTGTCCATCCCTCTATTTAAGTTTTTAAAATTTTAATTCCAGTTAGTGAACACAGTATAATAGTAGTTTCAGGGTATAATATAGTGTTTTAACACTTCTGTCCATCACTGGTGCTCATCACAGGTGCCCTCCTTTATCCCCATCGCGGTCTCCCGCATTCCCCACCCACCTCCTCTCTGGTGACCAGCAGTGTGTTCTCTGTGGTCAAGAGTTTGTTTCTTGGCTTCTCTCTCTCTCTCTTTTTTCCCTCTTTGCTTGCTTGTTTCTTAATTCTACATTTGAGTGAAATCATATGGTATCTGTCTTTCTCCAACTGACTCATTGTGCTTAGTATTATACACTCTATAGCTTCTCTCAATATCTTTGAACATTTTTGCCATCCTTGTTTGTGTACAAACATAAAGGTTTGGGTTGAAGAGAATTCCTCTTAGCTTCAGACAGTCCTTTCCGCTTGGGGATTCACCCTTTTTGTTGTTTGTACACTCATTTGCTCCTTAGTGGGCATCTTGTTCATTGATAATATTGGGAGGAGAACTTTGAATTATCTTTTAAAAAGACAGATGCATGATGCAGCGTCCTAAAGCATCGGGCAGGCTGTGTAGCAGAGACGGGCATGCCTCTTGTCCTTGCGTGTGGCTTCTGGTGGTGACAAAGCCCTGGGGTTAGCAAGCAGCAGCCCGCAGCCCACATCAGGCCAGCTGCTGATTTTTGTAAACGAAGTTTTGTTTTGTTTTTAGAACACAGCCATGCCTGTCTATCTGTACATTGTCTGTGGCTGCTTTTTGCACTGTGGTGGCAGAGTCGAGTGGTCATGACAAGTATCTCAGAGCCCACAAAGCCTTTACTACCTGAGCCCTTACAGGAAGTTTGTCTCCTCCGGCTTAGAGGATGTGAGCTGATAAAATACTCTTTCTCCTGTCCAGGATCCAGTTTTCCTTTTTTTTAATAAGAGCTCTTTACTTTCCTTTAAGGAATCAACCTACTTTGCTCTCTGTCCATGTTCTTTGATGGGTCCAGTCCTGTTCCAGGCCCAGGAACTAGCCCCTGGACATTCAAGGTCAATATGACTCTTCAGGGATGGAAACTTTCTTTGCTTTGGTCCAATTCAGGAACTTTGAAAAAAGTATTTTTTTTGTTAGACAAGAGGTTTTGTTTTTTTTTTTCTTGCAGGTTTTCTAAGCTTATAGGAGATATAAGTCAATTGCCATGTTGAGAGAGGCTGCCTAAGAAAGGGGCTAGCCAAAGGAAAGGAAGTCAAGCCCTGAAGAGGAAGGATAGACACAGAAATAGACTGTACCTGTACACCTACATGTACGCTGTCTATCTCTCGACCAAATCATGTTCACATGGTTTGTTGCCTGGAATCTAGCTGTACTAGCCCACCCAGCCCTTCTGCAAATCAAAACCCCACTTTAGGTCAGGATTTTATCTTTTCAAAAATCCCAATAAATGTGTTGTGCTCTCATGTTGGGCTTGGGAGTAGTGTGTAGAGAGTGGTCTGAAGAGAGAATCTTCCAAAATCCTAACAACGGAAGCTATAGAAAAAGGTTGAGGTGTCATGATCTGGCAGAGGAAAAAAAAAATGTCAAGGTACAGATAAAGTGGGTCTATGCTTGTCTGCTGTCCTTGATGCACGACAGTGGGTGTAGGGATAATGAGCTCATACTGACGCAGACGGTTGGGTTCGTCTCTGGGATTATGACAAACATGGCAGTGCTAGCAGGTGAAGTCAAAAGACTGAAGTAAGGTATTAAAACAAGGCTCTCCTCCAAAGCATTATGCTAAAGGAAAGACTTGTAGGATTCCATTTATATGATGTGTCCTGAAGAGGCAGATTTATAGACAGAAAGGAGGCTAGTGGTTGCCTGGTGCTGGAGAAGGAATGGGGAGTAGTGGGCATTAGAGATCTTACTTGGGGCAGGGATGAAAATATTCCCAAACTGATTTACGGTGATGATTGTGTCACTCAGTAGAGTTAAAAATCGTGGAGTTGTACATTTGAAATCGGTGAATTTTAAAATATGTAATAAGTAAAATATACTTTGATAAAATTGTTTAAGAAAGAGGTACAAACAATAAAAACAAGATGAATGGAAGATAAACAACTTTGCCTAAGACAGAGAATCTTATTCATACATATTGTTCCTACTGAGTTGGTGCACTGTGTTCATAATAATATCACTTATAACCAAACACGATGCATATACCTTGGGTGAATTCTAGTGAAGGGAGAAAACCAGCAGTACCAGACATTCTTGGGACAGTTGGACACACTTGATTATGGATTGGGTATTAGATGGCATTGTGGGGTGTTTGTGTTTTTCTGAGGTGTGATAATTATACCTTATTTTTATTAGAGACTATCCTTATTCTTAAGAGAGCATGTTGAACTACTTAGGGTAGCAGATCATAATAGTTTAAAAAGTCTGGGCACCGACAATATTTCATTTTATCTGATACCCCACTGATTGTAAGGGGCATCAACATTGTTTAGACCAGGGTCAGGGAAAGAAGGTTGCCAATAAAATGATGCAGTCCTTTCACATTAAAACAAAACCAACCAAACAACCAACCAACCAAAGACAAAAATCAACTTCCTGAATAAAAAAGAGGTTCTGGAGCCATAAATCAGAAGGTGTATGAGTAACCACCGAGAAGATGTAAACTGGTCTCCTTTTCATCCATCATGAATGAGGTAGGAGAAAGGGAAAGCTGTGAGATCGTGGTGGTTTAGGAAGTTTCCATCCCCAAATGCATCATATTGATGTAATGTTTGCTTTATATTATGATGCACAGTGAACAATGATTACTCCATAACCTTGCTTTAAAGGAAGTAGCAAGGGGCAGCCGTACCACACTCATGGTCTGGGTGCTGGGAAAGCTGCAGTCTGCTCCCTGAGACCAATGTGCATGAACTTGCGACCTGAGGGACGTGCTGGGTGATAAATGTTGCTTATGCTGTGACCACTGCCATCCAGATGTGACTTCTGGTTCCTGGGAAATCTCATTCCAATATGGACAACACTGAAGAAAAAAGTGGTCAGTCAAGGACAAAGGATGTCATGCAGCCAAATCTGTTAAGGGCCTGTTCTTACGTTCACTTTTTTGAATCGAATAGAATAGGTTCAATATAAGGCAGTGAATGAATTAGTATATACATCAAAAGAAAGTTGAAAATAAGGGGAGGGGGAGAGAAGTACCAGGAAGCTGTAGAGAGAAAGAACAGCAAGGAAGGGGGTGTGCCTGCTTGGGTAGGGAAGATGTTAGAGGAAGGGACCCCGTGGCCTTGCATCTCAGAGATGGGTACCTGAGGCCCATACCAAATACCCAAACACACGTGCCTTCACGCCTGCATCCCCATTCAAGAAGGGACAGAATGAACGTGGTTACAAGCCGCGTTATTAATGTATTCCTTACCTTGGGAAGCTAAACAAGGTAAAAGTGAAATATGTCTGCAGAAAATAAACTCTCAAAGGAGCTTGTTGTTCCCCCTTCTATTACCTATCAAACTCTACTTGAGTAAGTACTTCTATAATGACTTGCACACTGGCTATTATGCTAACAGATCATAAACCTTGTAAGAACTGAAGGCTCGTCTCCCGTGTGCTCGTCTTCTTAGCACTGGTGCTCTGCTTCTCGGACCATTCATGCTTTTTCAACAATTTCTTAATGAATGAATGAGAATGCAATGTCTAGCAGGTTAAAATGTTTCAGAAAAGTAAAAGCTCCATAAAACATTGAGATGTAAGGGGTCTTAGAAGGCAGTAGAGAAGTTAAAACAGTGAATAATTATTTCTTGAAAGAGCACAGGAAGCTGTCTGCAGGACAGAAGCTCAAAGAGGAATGTGTTGCGTGCAGGGAAGGCCCAGAGATCATGTCTAAGTAATTTCACTGGAGTACGCTTTGCTCCTCCTCATCCCCAAGACACACTCCTATAGACAGTGTCTGACCATCCACCTCTAGATAACCACCTCTTTCCCAGAGATTCGGAGTTTTATTGTGTTGAGTGACCAGGAGCAACGGTGATGACTTAGGATGGGGGGGGGGGGGGGTTGCAGCAGGTTGGGGGGGTGGGGCAGGAGGCAAAAGGCAGTCTGAGGAAAGACTTGTGCGGAGAATGCAGAGAGAAGGATGGGGTGACCAGCGAGGAAGGGTCAGGTGGGGCGTGGTTGGCGATGATCAGGCCAGATGCAAGCACGGACAGCCAGTTTGCCATGCTACAGGGTTTTTCTGAAAATGATGGTTGGCATTTGGAGGATTTGGAGCAGGTGAGAAATCAGCTATTTAGAAAGAGGATTGTTTTGGTAATGCAGAAAATAGGTTAGAATGGAAGCAGATATTCTTTTTCTGGAGAAGGGATTTTGAGCACTTTAGGACACTGGTAACAGCAACAGAAAGGTCAGTGCGTGTAGATATTAAAGTAGCATGGACAGAACTGTGTGATATATTGGGTACGAGGGTTGAAGGAGAGATCAGGGTCTAATTCTTGGCATTTTAGAGTGCATGGATTTTTGAGAATCATGTGAAATGTTGGCTTGGAAAATGCTACTAGCTTACGAACACACAAAGCTTTGCTGAGAGATTTGAGGAAGAGTACAAAGATCTGTACCCCATTCAAGCATGTTCTTGCTCCATTCCTCAGGTTCCCTTAAATTTAATCACAGTTAAAACCCCCTGGTTTAATGTGGCTACCCAAGGTGAGGCTGCTTTGGCTTGCTGCACAATGGAATCATCCCCTAGCTTAGGAAACATAAACAAAAGTGAAGTTTTGAGGGGAAAGATGAAGGCATCAGTTAAGGAAATGTTGGGACCTAATAGATATTTCTCTCTCTCTCTTTTTTTTAAGATTTTATGTATTTATTTGACAGAGAGAGAGAGAGAGAGAGATCATAAGCAGGCAGAGAGGCAGGCAGAGAGAGAAGGGGAAACAGGCTCCCTGCTGAACAGAGAGCCTGATGTGGGGCTTGATCCCAGGATGCTGAGATCATGACCGGAGCTGAAGGCAGAGGCCTAACCCACTGAGCCACCCAGGTGCCCCTAGATATTACTCTTAATGTAGCTAAGATACAGGGTGTAAGCCAGGGAGGAATGCATTCCTGGCATAATCAGTTAACAGGTATTATTTAAACATCAGGAACAAATAAGGGAGTCTGGGAAGTATGCCAAGATTAAAAAAAAGTGACGAAGGATAGAATCTTAGAGATCACAAGGACAGAATTCCTTAAAATGCATTCAGAACCATGCAGGCAATTAAAGAGAATTAGAAATCCATGTTACTTAGAGGATTTTGAGAAGAAGGAGGGACCACTTCTGACCCGCAGAGAGGCCCACAGGTAGAGAAGTGCACAGTCCATCAGGCCTGGTGCTGGCTACGAAGTTGCTTCTGAGGGGCAGTTGAGAAACGGCGTGTGTGGAGAGAGACACAGTCATTGCAGATGGTTATGAAGGTAAGTTAAAGATGCTCAGATATTGTCCACTGCTGCTTGCAACCCACCCAGGCCTTGAGAGACCAGCATGTGTCCCCAGTGTAGATGGACCGCTAGGCTGCGTGGACTCCTGGGCTGACCCAGGTGAAGAGCGAGGCTGCCGTGCATTGCACAGGACGTTGTGCTGCTGAGCACCAGCCAGCAGAGCAGGAGTCTTCTTCGTTAGCACCACACCACGAGGTTCTGGGATGAGGGGGGCACTGTTTACAACACCGGAGTTCAGTGTTCGCTTTTTTCCTCTCATAAACAACGCAGATGACTGTTTTAGCCATGTGGTCAAAATGGTAAAAACGCCCCCATCAAGTGGAATGAGTTCTGAAGCGTTTTGTCTTCTTCAGTGTGTCTACAATGTAGACCAAACAGTAAAAGAGTAAGAGCTAAAATTGTTAGTTCTTGATGTTAATTTGCCTTACCTAATAGCTCAGATACTTTCATACATCTGAAGAAATGGGCACAAGAAAAATTTTCTTCAAATATGTTTCAGGAGTAAATAATATGTTACTCTTACTATGAATATGCTCGGTGCCAGCTTTAAAAACTCCAGTTTTGAGTAATGCATTTACATTTCTGTTAGATCAGACATCACAGTTCCTACTGTCATTTATTTCTCCATGTTTCTGAACATTGATGCATTTCACATCCCCCATTAATTCAGAATTTCAGAACAGCAGGGCATGATTGTTTATTCCTCACCCAGGAAGTATGTTTATCCTTAGTAATTAATTAATTAATTGCATCCACGGGATTACTGTGTGCCTAGGTACTAGAGAAACAAAGGACAAGGGAAACACGGACTCTGTCCACATGTGGTTACCAATACTTTTACCAAAAAGCACTAGGGCGGCCAGCGTAATAGAAGGAGGTACAGTGTACGGTGGCGGGAGGTCTTCTCTGGTCCTGGAAGTTTGGAGGGAGCCCTCGTGAGGAAGCAGCTCTGATACCTGCCCTTGAAGGTCAGGACTTGGCCAGAAGAAAGAGGGATGGAGAGTACTGCGGACGGGACATCAGCACGCACGCAGAGGATCTTGGCACATTAGGGAACAAGCGAAGACAAGTGTCAGAGCTTAAACACATCACGGATGCTCCATGGAATGATGCCGAAGAAGGTGGGCAGGGACCACACACTCGAGACTTGGACATGGAAAACACAGCAGGATGTCTGCGGAGGACATGGTCCAACCTGCCTCCCGTAAGCCTTCCGTCTGCCAAGCGAGGAGAGCCGGAGGAAGGCGGCCTCAGCAAGTCGTCGGGGCCGGCGTGACACGGGGGTATCAGGAGGTGGAACACGGCGGTGTGCGGCCGCGAGGAGCCGGCAGGGGCGCGGGCCGCGAGGAGCCGGCAGGGGCGAGGGCCGCGAGGAGCCGGCAGGGGCGCGGGCCGCGAGGAGCCGGCAGGGGCGCGGGCCGCGAGGAGCCGGCAGGGGCGCGGGCCGCGAGGAGCCGGCAGGGGCGCGGGCCGCGAGGAGCCGGCAGGGGCGCGGGCGTGCAGCTGAGCGCCGGCCGCCTCCCGCCCTAGTGCCGGCTGGGCCGGGGGCTCCTCTCCGGGGACCCCTCAGCCTAGGGGCGACGGGGCTTGGGAGAGCCTCAGGGAGAGGCGTGTTGATTCCAACAGTTTGGGTCTTCCGCACAAAGCGGCAGTCTCACTTTATGCACGGCCAGGGACCACTGAGCTTAGGAGGCCTGTCCTTGGGAAGCCTGAATGGCCGCAGGTGCACTTGGGGGGCGAGCTGCAGCCGCATGGCTTTGCAGACGCATTGGAGCCGCACGACAGAAGGGGTCCTTTTCTTCCTTGGCTCCGTTTGCTTTAGGCCATGAGATGACCCAAAAGGAAAGAAGCAGCAGGGAATTCCCGTGACGCCGCATCATCGCCCTTGGACGGCGGACCCGTGCCGAGGCGCCCTTGGCCACCCCGCACCGTGACGTCATGGCCATGACGTCAGGGCAACCCTCCCCTCCAGGAACTTTTTCACGGGCGCCCACCGGCTCGGCGTTTCCCAGCAGCGGTGTCACAGGCGGGGGCGGGGCTGCAGGGGGCGGGGCGGGGGGGGGCGGGGCCGCGGGGGCGGGGCCGCGGGGGCGGGGCGCGCAGGCTCGGCGGGCGCAGGCGCGATGTAGCTCGGAGCACCTGCCGCAGGCGCTCGGAGATGGAACCTCCCCGTTAGAGTGTATTGGCTTATGTTTCAATTATTTGGGAATTTCCGAAAGGTAACTCTCAGTCGATTTAAATCCTAAAGAAATGTTATGTCCTAAATATTGGTGCGGACTCCTCTCTATATTGAGTAAATATCACTGGACCATTCTGCTCCGCTGTGTGAAAAAGATCCGTTTTTGGATGCACAGCAGCTGGCTTTAACCCAATTGGCAGAAGATACATGAGATGCTGGCTGGCAAAGAAAACTATCCGCAGTGGCTGCCAATTATTGTGCCTTTACTTCTTTCAAAATTGGGCACTGATTGCCAATTCTCAAGATACTGTGGTGCTTTAGTGCCATTATCCACTTGTGTCTCTTCTTTAAAACCTAAATATCTCATCCTTTTCTAACAAAGAAAACACATTTCCTTTTCTTTACCAGATCAATAAGAATTAAACTAGTTATTATTTTAGAAAACATCGGAAGTTGGAGTATGTTCTGTAATGCTGCCTGTATAAAGCTTCAACTAATTCAAAAATAATGTTTATTATCTTTCAGAAAGAGAAAAATACATTGTTCCTGATTGGCTTATCCAGGGAAACAGCTTAGACTAGGTTCTAAGGTGTGTTGTTTTTTGAGTTTCCTGGGAAAAAAGAGACTTGAAATGAAATTATGATAAAATAAGGCAGGGCTATGACTCACTGATATCAATTGGGGAATGCTTTTTTATCTGCAGGCTAGTGGAGAAAAAATAATTGTGTAAGAAAGCCATTAAGATAGTGCAGGGCATATCCATAAGCAGAACTCTTTCAGACCAGCATCTTAGCCACTTGAAAACTATTTAATCTGACCCACATTTTCCTCCGTATGCTTCTGATAGCATATCTCTTGTGTGGATCACATATATTTGAGAGACTCCAATATGAAACAACATGTTGTTTCTTAACCTTAAGTAGTTACTTACTTCATCTAGCCAGTTCAGTTAATATTATACATATATATGTATATATATACATATATATATAATTTTTTAAAATGATGATAAGTCTCTGGCATTGAAATTTGTGTTTACATACAAGAAATTCAGATACATTCAAGATTATGAAATTTCATTAAGAGAAACAGCATTGGCTTCTTCCAGTGAAAATATTTTGTATGGTTCAGTGAACATTTCTAAACCTCTTTCAAAATCTTTAAGTGAGCACATACAGTTACACCCTTTGGAAATACATTTTAGGGTATTATTTACCTTCAGGGCTGGCTGGCCCAGTATTTGTGACAATCGTTATGCCAGGTGCATCTGGCAGTGCATCATAGTGATTGCCTGCATCCTTCTGTCCATCTGCTGGTCCACAGCCTCCTCGGAAGCATCCCCACTATGATGGGAAACCAGCCCTGTACGTGGAGTGCAGGGAGAGACCACAGAAAGGGGAAGGCCACTCCAGAGGGTAGGTAGCAGGTTTCATGAGCAAGAGAGTTTATACACAGAGGCTTGTCTCGGGAGGACACAAGATGCATAGATTTCCCCGCCCACCCACCAAATCTTAAAAGTTTATATGGTAGCCATGCCTACCACCCAGATGGTCTCCACATCACATCAATCTCAAGGCTGTATTATTGGGCAGTTCCTGGGAGTGGGGAAGGCAAGCAGACTGCACATTCCAAGGACTGGGGAGGAGGTGAGGAGCACCAGGTTGTTGGGGTCCAACTCATGGACCAGCCAGTGGTTACATCCTCCCAGTGACCTCCTCCAACACCAGCCATCCATTTATTGTATGTTTTCAACAAATATTATTGAAGCCTTTCTATGCACAGATATTTTTTTAACCTGCAAACTCAAACCAAACTTTATTTTCCATGATTGAGTCAAATAGTGCTGGCTTTCTTCCTGCTTCATGTCACAGACAGAACTTTTTGTTACTTTCTTGGTGCAAAGAAAAATAAAACAGGACTCTTGCAGTTTGGTGTGAAGACTAACATATAAACTGACAATTTTAATGCAGCTTAACTACTGGAAATGTTGGGAAATTCTCAAATCAGCAGCATGGGAACTTGAGAAAGCCTTACTCTGCCCATTGTCCTTTCCAAAAAATAATTGAAAGAAATGAGCTTTTGTTCCCCCAGGGAAAAATTAAGTATGCCTGTAGGGCACACTCATTTATTATATTTCTAGATCCAGGGGTTGGGGGAATTTTGTATACATCAAATATGAAGAGGGCAATGAATTCAGGGTTTCAACTGAAGTTGTAGATCACTATTATTATGAATGAAAATGATAACAAAATTGAAAAGCATTATGGATTCAGAAAGAGACAACATTTACCCTTAGAAATTCAGACTGTATGTAATTTATTTATAATGGCTTATTCGTGGCAATTGGCATTTCCAGACAGTCATTTTAATTGGAGGTGCACAGTGTCAGGAAATAAAACTGTCAATCTGGCCATCATAAGAGAACAAGACATTCACAGATACGCCTGAAGAAAAGAAATTATATCCTTGAAGCAAAAATATAAAACTTTGAATTATGTTCAGTATTAGAAAACACGCTATAAAATAAAGTGACATACTTCAGGCAGCATATTGTAACTTATCACTGTTAAATGCACAAGAACATTTTTTTTTAGGATAGACATAGGTTATTTTTCCAAGGAAAAGCATCTGATCTCTTCCACTTTCTCGACAATGCTGCCATCACAGAGGACTTTGGGGAGGGTGGTATGTAAGCTGGTCATGAGATCACCATTCCCTTCCAGGACTTTGTTCTTTCATTGTTTTGTTATAAATATTTATGGGGAAGCACACTGATTGTGCTTCATGAAACAGTAGTAGTTACTGCCATAAAGTCAATGTTGCTGATTTTAAGTGTTCATTAGTATTGCTGGTCTAGAGTAAGGCTCTGTTCCTCTGGCTGCAAAAATTACCCAAGTTTGGAAGTATTGTGGAAACTACATTCACATAGGAAAGTCACTGAAAGAATCATGCCTTAAGTCGACAATCCATGTAACACACGTCACGATTTTTTCCCACTTGTTTCTGTATCAGGTACACTCCCAAGGAGAGAAACATAACCGTTATCTTGTATTTTCTACTGCAAGAAACTTTAATTAGGTATAAATGAGTTTGATCAATGAATAATTAACTTCTATTAAAGTTTAAGGAGATTGCCTGACCTGGCCACTCTATTCTGAATTTAATCTGGAATAGGCTGGATAATTAGTGTTAAAGGAATTGATGCCCAAGGCTGTCCTTCTCAGTCTCCCCACTGCATGGAGTTGAATCAGCCAAAAAGTTCCTTTTAGAGTCAACTTCTCAGGGCTTAACAGACCATAGTGTCCATTCTACAATGAAACATGATCTATTAAGAGGCTTGACTCTGCTCTTTGCACTGGGAGCCACCAACCTTAGGGAGATATAGCGATCCGTGTGGAGCCTCTCCGAACACATGTTGCTCCATGCTTCTTGGATCCAAATTTTTAGAGTGCACTTTCGAGTTTCACTAAGCAATCATTCATGCATTTGTTGAACTTCTCATTTGCCTTTTATTTCATACCTACGATGGGTTGGCAGTGTGCTGGTTGCTAAGGATAAAAGTTTAAACCAAACTCAATTCCAGGTCATGGAGAACTTAAAATGAGGGGGTCAGAAAAATACATGAACAGTTTGAACGCAATGTGACAAGTTCTGTATTAGAGGTTCACAAAGTGCTGAGGAAGGGAACATGCAAACTTTAAATGGATCTGATTAATAGTAACGGACAAGCCAAGCTTTTGTGAGTATCTTTCCAGGCAATACTTAACTGCATGGAAGAAAGCATGGGAGCGAGGATGGGGTGTGCAGGGCTGAGCCCTGAACGGATGTGGAGAAGACTTCATGCTTGAAGTAGAGCATATGGATGCAGGATGTGGAGAAGACTTCATGCTTGAAGTAGAGCGTATGGATGCAGGGTGTG
>RCUC01139185.1:0-21031 GCA_003697995.1 Taxidea taxus jeffersonii | reverse complement strand
AGAGGAAAATATATAGCAATACAAGCCTTTCTCAAGAAACAAGAAAGGTCTCAAATACACAACCTAATCCTACACCTAAAGGAGCTGGAGAAAGACCAACAAAGAAAACCTAAACCCAGCAGGAGAAGAGAAATAATAAAGATCAGAGCATAAATCAATGAAATAGAAACAAACAAACAAAAAAACCCAATAAAACAAATCAACAAAACTAGGAGCTGGTTCTTTGAAAGAATTAATACGATTGAGAAACCCCTGGCCAGGCTTATCAAAAAGAAAAGAGAAAATACCCAAATAAATAAAACCATGAATGAAAGAGGAGAGATCACAACCAACACCAAAGAAATAAAAACAATTATAAGAACATACTATGAACAACTCTACGCCAGCAAATTTGACAATCTGGAAGAAATGGATGCATTCCTAGAGACATATAAACTACCACAACTGAACCAGGAAGAAATGGAAAACCTTAACAGGCCCATAATCAGTAAGGAGATTGAAACAGTCATCAAAAATCTCCCCAAAATAAAAGCCCAGGTCCAGATGGCTTCCCAGGGGAATTCTACCAAACATTTAAAGAAGAATTAATTCCTATTCTCCTGAAACTGTTCCAAAAAATAGAAATGGAAGGAAAACTTTCAAACTCATTTTATGAGACCAGCATTACTTTGATCCCACAACTAGACATAGATCCCATCAAAAAAGAGAATTACAGACCAACATCCTTGATGAACACAGATGTGAAAATTCTCACCAAAATACTAGCCCATAGGATCCAAAAGTACATTAAAAGGATTATTCACCATGACCAAGTGGGATTTATTCCAGGGCTGCAAGGTTGGTTCAACATCCGCAAATCATTCAATGTGATACAATACATTCATAAAAGAAAGAACAAAAACCATATGATACTGTCAATAGATGCTGAAAAAGCATTTGACAAAGTACAGCATCCTTTCCTGATCAAAACTCTTCAAAGTGTAAGGATAGAGGGTACATACCTCACTATCATCAAAGCCATCTATGAAAAACCCACCAGGAATATCATTCTCAATGGAGAAAGACTGAGAGCTTTTCCACTAAGATCAGGAATGGCAGGGATGCCCATTGTCACCACTGCTATTCAACATAGTACTAGAAGTCCTAGCCTCAGCAATCAGACAACAAAAAGAAATTAAAGGCATCCAAATCAGCAAAGAAGAAGGCAAACTATCACTCTTTGCAGATGATCTGATACTTTCTGTGGAAAACCCAAAAGACTCCACTCCAAATCTGCTAGAGCTTGTACAGGAATTCAGTAAAGTGTCAGGATATAAAATCAATGCACAGAAATCAGTTGCATTTCTTTTCACCAAAAACAAGACAGAAGAAAGAGAAATTAAGGAGTCCATCCCATTTACAATTGCACCCAAAACCATAAGATACCTAGGAATAAACCTAACCAAAGAGGCAAAGAATCTCTACTCAGAAAACTATAAAGTACTCATGAAAGAATTTGAAGAAGACACAAAGAAATGGAAAAATATTCCATGCTCATGGATTGGAAGAACAAAATATTGTGAAAATGTCCATGCTACCTAAAGCAGTTTACACATATAATGCAATCCCTATCAATATCCCATCCATTTTTTTCAAAGAAGTGGATCAAATAATCCTAAAATTTATACGGAACCAGGAAAGACCTTGAATAGCCAAAGGAATATTGAAAAAGAAAGCCAAAGTTGGTGGCATCACAATTCTGGACTTCAAGCTCTATTACAAAGCTGTCATCATCAAGACAGTATGGTACTGGCACAAAAATGGACACATAGATTAATGGAACAGAATAGAGAGCTCAGAAATAAACCCTCAACTCTATGGTCAACTAAGCTTTGACAAAGCAGGAAAGAATGTTCAATGGAAAAAACACAGACTCTTCAACAAATGGTGTTGGGAAAATTGGACAGCCACATGCAGAAAAATGAAACTGGACCATTTCCTTACACCACACAGGAAAATAAACTCAAAATGGATGAAGGACCTCAATGTGAGAAGGGAATCCATCAAAATCCTTGAGGAGAACACAGGCAACAATCTCTTTGACCTCAGCCGCAGCAACTTCTTCCTAGGAACATTGCCAAAGGCAAGGGAAGTAAGGGCAAAAATGAACTATTGGGACTTCATCAAGATCAAAAGCTTTTGCACAGCAAAGGAAACAGTCAACAAAACCAAAAGACAACTGACAGAATGGGAGAAGATATTTGCAAACGACATATCAGATAAAGGGCTAGTACCCAAAATCTATAAAGAGCTTAGCAAACTCTACACCCAAAGAACAAATAATCCAATCAAGAAATGGGCAGAAGACATGAATAGACATTTCTGCAAAGAAGACATCCAGATGTCCAAGAGACACATGAGAAAGTGCTCCACATCACTTGGCATCAGGGAAATAACAAATTAAAACCACAATGAGATACCACCTCACACCAGTCAGAATGGCTAAAATTAACAAGTCAGAAAACAACAGACATTGGCGAGAACGCAGGGAAAGGGGAACCCTCCTACACTGTTGGTGCGTAATGCAAGCTGGTGCAACCACAACATGAAGGTTCCTCAACAAGTTGAAAATAGAGCTACCCTTAGACCCAGCAATCAAACTACTGGGTATTTGCTCTATAGATACAAGTGTAGTAATCCAAAGGGGCACGTACATCCGAATGTTTATAGCAACAATGTCCACAATAGCCAAACTATGGAAAGAACCTAAATGTCCATCAACAGATGAATAGATAAAGAAGATGTGGTATATGTATACAATGGAATACTATGCACCATCAGAAGAAATGAAATCTTGCCATTTGTGATGACGTGGATGGAACTAGAGGGTATTATGCTTAGTGAAATAAGTCAATCGGAGAAAGACAACTATCATATGATCTCCCTGATATGAGGAAGTGGAGATGCAACGTGTGGGGTTTGAGGGGTAGGAAAAGAATAAATGGAACAAGATGGGATCGGGAGGGAAACAAACCATAAAAGACTCTTAATGTCACAAACAAACTGAGGGGGTGAGGGGGAGGCAGAGGCTAGTGGTATTATGGACATTGGGGAGGGTATGTGCTATGGTGAGTGCTGTGAAGTGTGTAAACCTGGTGATTCACTGACCTGTATCCCTGGGGCTAATAATACATTATTTTTTATAAAAAATAAAAAATAAATTAAAAAAAAAGTTTCCCTGGGTATATCTGGGAGCCTCCAAGGCTGTCTCACAAGTGCTCAGGAAATAGTGTATTTATGTTCTTTGACTCAGGCTACCTATGTGTTAATGACTTGGGAAACATGCCCACTGCCATCAGTACTTCTACCAGAGCCCCTGAAGGGAATGCTGTTATGCGAGGACAGGAAACCTGTGGATCTTTTTGTTTCCTTCCAGGAAAACAGAGCATAGTGTCATTCTGTAGTGGTTGCCCAGTGTGGTTAGGTGGTGAGGTGACCATCGATGACCAAGTATGGAGAACTGGCTCTCTGCAGCTTTGCATAACACTTCATTATGTAGGTGTGTTAGTAGCCCTGAATGTGTCCGATGATAAGGTAGGTCTTTTTTTTTTTTAATGTCTTGGCTTTAATCGCTCTCCTTGGGGCTTCCTGATGAAGTGAGGCCACTGTGGGGAGGGACAGGATGAGGAACTATCCGCTTCATTTTCTTCTTCCTTTCCCTTTCTCACTGAGTTGAAAAGTCCAATAGCTAAAATGAAAAATTGAAATCACTAGAGAAGTTCCACAGTAGATTTGAGCAGGTAGTTTACAACAAGTGAGGAACAGAGTCATATAAAACTGAAGTTTTTGTATGCAATTGAAATTAAGTTAGCATTAACCTGAAGTAGATTGCTATAAATTAAGATGATGATGATAATTCCCAGAGCAACAACTAAGAAAACAACTAAAAAATACATAGCTGAAGAACAAAAAGAGAAATAAAATGATAAGAAAATAGCTCTTTTAACACAAAAGAAGACAGTAGGAGAGGAAAGGAGAAACAAAAAGACAAAAAATACAGAAAACAAATAAGAAAACAACAGATAAATCTTTCCTTGTCAGTAATTTAGTTAAAGTGAATGTATTAAACACTTTAATTAAAAAACAGAGATTGGCAGAATTGATAAAACAAAAAACAATCTAACAATCCATATAATCCAAGGATATGCTTTATACAAGAAGAAGCAGTTTAGCTTCAAAGACACAAATAAGTTGAAAGAAAGAGAATGGGAAAAGATAAACCATGCAGGTGGTAACCAAAAGAGAGAGCTCAGTGGTCTAACTTCATATCAAACAAAATAGACTTTAGGACGAAAATTGTTACCAAAAACAAAGAAAAATATTTTGTAATGAAAGATCATTCCACCACGAAGGCATAACAATTATAAACATGCATGCATCTAACAATAGAACTCCAAAATATGTGAAAGAAAAGCTGACAGAATTAAACAGAAATAGAGATACATCAACAATAGTGGATTATTATTATACCCCATTAAAAATGGATATAACAATGAGAAAGATAATCAGCAGGGAAATAGAAGACTTGAATAATACTATAAACCAACTAAATGGATATCTATAGGACCCTCTACTGAAGAACAACTCACTATATATTCTTTTCAAGTGCATATGGAACATTCTGCAGTATAGTCCATATCAAGGTCATTAAAAAAACCTCAAGAACAAACAAACAAACAAATCTCATAGTATAGAAATCTTACAATGTATGTTCTCCAACTATAGTGGGCTGAAATTAAAAATTGATAACAGAAGGATATTTTGGAAATTCACAAATATGTAGAAATTAAACAATGCATTCCTGTGTAACCAATGGATTAAATAAGAGAAATTACAAGGGGAATTAGAAATTTTTTTGAGATAAATGAAAATGAAAAGAAATACAAAAACTATGGGATTTAGCAATAGCAAAAAGGAATTTTTTGGATACAAATATTTACAATAAAGAAAACTAGATATGAAATTCATTTCCTGACCTTCCTTCTTAAGAAATTGGACAATCAAATTAAATCCAGAATAAGGAGAAAGAAAGAAAGAGGAAGGAAGGAAGGAAGGAATGAAGGAGAGAAGGAAGGAAGGAAGAAAGAGAAAGAAACCAAATTTATTAAAATCAGGAGTTCAAAAAGAAATAAAAATGAGTAAATACATAAATACATAAATAAAATCAGCAATGCAAGAGAGGATATTATAACTGATCTAGGGTGCCCAGGTGGCTCAGTGGGTTAAGGCCTCTGCCTTCAGCTCAGGTCGTGATCCCAGGGTCCTGGGATCAAGCCCCAAATTGGGCTCTCTGCTCAGCAGGGTGCCTGCTTCCCTTCCTCTCTCTGCCTGCCTCTCTGCTTACCTGTGATCTCTGTCTGTCAAATAAATAAATAAATAAATAAATAAATAAATAAATAAATAAAATCTTTAAAAAAAAGAAATCAAAAGATTATAAGAAAATATCATGAACAATCATACGCTAACAAATTAGATAACAGATTAAATAAAGTCCCTGAAAGACACAAACTATCTAAACTAAGTAAAAAAAGAAATAGTATATCTTTTTTGAACTATAACATGTAAAGATATTGATTTCATAATAAAGAATCTCAGTACTAGGTGGCTTCACTGATGAATTCTACATTTAAAGAATCAACACCAGGTTGTCTGGGTGGCTCAGTCAGTCAAGCATCTGTCTTTGGCTCAGACCATGATTTCATGGCCCTGGGATCTAACCCCACTTTGGACTCTGTACTCAGTGGGGAGTCAGCTAGTCCCTCTGCCCCTCCCCCCACTACTGCTCTCTCGCTCTCTCTCAAATAAGTAAATAAAATCTTAAAAGGGACTTGGGTAGCTCGGTCAGTTAAGTATCTGTCTTCGGCTCAGGTCATGATCCCAGGGTCTTGAGATTGAGCCCCACATTAGGCTCCCTGCTTCTCCGTCTCCCTCTTGCTCCCCCTGCTTGTGCTCTCTCTCTCTCTGTACCAAATAAATATATAAAAAATTTTTTTTAAATCTTAAAAAAATAATTAACACCAATCCTGCTCAAACAATTCAAAAAGATAGGAGAGGAGGGATCATTTCCTAGGATAAGTTGATCCTAAAATTCATATGGAATTGCAAGGGTCCAAAAATCGCCAAAAAATCTGGAAAAGGAAAAACAAAATTAGAGGATTCACACTCCTGATTTTAAAACTTCCTTCAAAGCTATATAGGTCAAGATTCTATGGTACTCAGATAAGGACACGTATATAGAATAACAGAATGGAACTGAGAATCAGATATCAACCACACATTTATGGTCAATTTATTTTTAAGAAGTTGCCAGTTAAAGAAGAGTGCTATCTATTATTGACACATGGTGTTGAGACAACTGGATATCAGCATGCAAGAAAAATAGTTTGTACCTCTATTTTTACCATATAATATAATATAATTTTTGGATTAAAAAATAGATTTAAAATGACCTAAGTGTAAGACCTACAACCATAAAACTCATATAAGAAATTATAGACATAAATTTTCATGATGTCGGGTTAGGTAATGGTTCCTTAGATGTAACATCAAAACACAAGGAACTAAAGAAAAGGTAGATAAACTGGACTTAACTGATATTTAAAATTTTGTCTTTTAAAAAAATCATCAAAAGAGTGAAAAAGACAACTTACAGATTAGGAGAAATATAAGCAAATCATTTATCTGATAAGGACCTAGTAACCAGAATATGTAAAGAGCTCTTCTAACGCAATAATAAATATATAAATACCATATGATTTCACTTATATGAGGAATCTAAAAACTGAAACAAATGAACAAAGAAACAAGCAAGCAAACAAACAAACAAACAAACAAAATACTCTTAAATACAGAGAACAAATTGGTAGTTGCCAGAGGGGAGGTGTGAAATAGATGAAGGGATTAAGAGCTACAAACTTCCAGTTAGAAAATAAATAACTCACAGAAATGAAAAGTACAGATAGGGAATATAGTCAATAGTTTGTAGTAATGTTGTTGGATGACAGTAACTACCTTTATTGTGGTGAGCACTGAGTAATGTATAGAATTGCTAAATCAATATGTTGTGCACCTGAAACTAATATAACATTGTATGTTAATTATACTTCAATAAAAATAAGTAAATAAGTGATTGAATTTGACTTAAAAGAACAAAAAAAATAAAGAGCATGGTAACGGGTGCTAGTAAGAATTTGGAGAAATTGGAATCCTCATACTTTGCTGGTGGGAATGTAAAATGGTACAAGCTCTGTGGAGAAGTTTGGCACTTCCTGAAAAAGTGACATATGGAGCTGCTATTATATTACACAGTAATTGTACCCCCATTATTTATGCAAGAGAAATGAAAACATATCTTTACACAAAAACTTGTATACAAAGGTAACAGCATTCTTTAAAATGAGCAAAAAGTAGAAACAAGCCAAATGTCTATCTGATGAATGGATAAAAAATAGTGTATATGGGGTGCCTGGGTGGCTCAGTCATTAAGCGTCTGCCTTTGGCTCAGGTCATGATCCCAGGACCCTGGGATGGAGCCCCGCATCAGGTTCCCTGCTCAGCAGGAAGCCTGCTTCTCCCTCTCTCACTCGCCTTGCTTCTGTTCCCTCTCTCACCGTGTCTCTCTCTGTCAAATAAATAAATAAAATATTTAAAAAAATAGTATATACCCATACAATAGAATATTATTTCACCATCAAAAAGTTCTGATAAATATTACAACATGATGAAACTTGGAAAAATGCTTTGTGAAAGAAGCCTAGTATAAAAGACCACTCATTCTATCATTCTGCTTATATGAAATGTCTGGAAAAGAAAAATCCAGAGAAAAAAGTAAATTAGTGTCAGTGAATGGATTTGGGAGGGGCATGGAAATGACTGCAAACAGGTACAAGGGGTGTGTTTGTTTGTAGTGATGTAAATATTCTGGAATTACATGGCCGCAATGGTTGCACAACCTTCTGAATATACTAAAACTTACTGAGTGGTACATTTTAAAATGGGGAATTTCATAATATGTGAATTATATCTTACTGAAAAGAAAAGAAATGAAAAAAATTGAAGGAGAACTTCAGTCACAAAAATGCCTTTGTCACATTAATTCAGACAAGTAAATGCATGGAAGATTGAAAGATTTACATACAAATTTATATTTAGTTTGTAATTATACCTTTTTTATAAATTAATTTTGACAGGTAGTACAAGACATATCACACTTCATTTATTTCTCCCTCCTTTCTCTTCAGGGGCAAAAGAAAGTTCTGTCTTATGCTACATGTCAGCGTTCATGCTGACCTTGGTCTGGGCATATTCTCCCATGGCTTCCAAGGTTCACTTCTTAAATTGGGGAGCCTGCCTATCTCAGCTTCCTCGGCAGAAATTCTGTCACATATTAGGATATTTCTGCAATATAAAATCCACTGAAAGATAAGATTTGGCTAATTTCTTAGGCTTAAGGAAGACAAATACCTACAACAGAGAAAACAAAATACTCTACAAATTATCTTGCCATAGAGTAGAGAAGAAAAAATGCCTGTAATGATTTATAAGAAAATGTGCTGAAAAGGTTATCTTTGGATTGTGGAAATAATCATGATTTTAAATTTCTTCCATGTACTTTTGTGGCAAAAATATATTGTTTAGTAATTTTAAAACCCTAATTAGAAAATTCAATTTACCCAGCAAAGTAGATGAATGAACAATTGCAGCCATATATAGCTGATACATACCAAGTAATTTGCAAAATAATAGGGAATGTAATCTAGTTGATAAAATACATTACAGGGTATGGACAGAAATGAACCTAAAGATGCTTACTTACTTTATTACTTTCAAACAGGAACTTGCAAGGGAGAATAGCTTCTCATTTCTACATTCTATTTTGCCTCAGTAGCAAAAGGTAATTAGAATACATGGCAATGGCTTTTTCAAAGCCATCATTAATATTCATTCATAAACATTTATTTCTCTCTTTTTTTTAAAAGATATATTTGTTTACTTGAGAGAGAGCGAGCGAGCAGGGGGCGGGGACGGGCAGAGGAAGAGGGAGAGAAAGACTCTTCTGCAGACTCCCAGTTGAGCAGGGATCCTGAGATCATGACCTGAGCTGAAATCAAGAGTCAGAAGCTTAACTGACTGAGCCACTCAGGTGTCCCTACAAACATTTCTGTGTGGTTTACGATCATGAGCTCTGGGGCCAGACCTCTTTCACTTCAATCTCAAGTTTGCAATTTACTAGCCATGTTACCATGGAATGAGTTATTTAATCTCTCTATGCCTCATGTTATTCTTATACAATAATAGCTGCTCCCTTATAGGTATGTTTGTATGGTGATCACATAGAGAGCACTCAGTACAATGCCAGGAATTTAGTAAACATAAAATAAATGTTACCAAGACCGTTTAGCTTAAGCAACCTCCATAGAGAAAGTTTATTAATAGAAATGTTTGGTTTTTCCACATATATGCTACAAGCTTTTGCAAATCCAAAAGCAAAGGCTGTATTATATATAAGCTGATTTTAGAAGAAACTTCTAAACTCCCTTTTGCTCTAAACCCACATACTCAGACACTACATACAAACATTTTGAAATATATTTTCAGAAAATCCTTTGTATACTTACTTTAAAAAAAGTAAACTCTAAAATAAAAAGAAATAGAAAACACTTCTAATACTATGACCCTCAATTTAGATATTTCTAGTCTGAGACATCAGTGATTATTATACTCGAAGAAGAGAGCTGCTTTTGTAAACTCCAATCAGAGTCAAGGCTTTTGAAGTCTAATGATCAAATTTAGATCTAACAATTCTAATGATCACATTTACATGTTGTGCCGAAGCAGACCCCAGTGTAGGCTTGGAGCAAAGTATTAGCAATTGTGTTAGTTGTTGTAGGTGCACCTGCCAGGTGTTAAGTATTTTTAATAAGTCTATTGTCTGAAAATATATAATTTTGGGTGCCTGGTTAGCTCAGTTGGTTGATGCTTAATTTCAGCTCAGGTCAGGTCAGATTCCATGCTCAGCACGAAGTCTGCTTGGGAATTCTCTCTCTCCCTCTCTCTCTCTCCCTCCCCTTGGTCTCTCTCTCTCTCTCTCAAAATAAGTAAATAAGATCTTTAAAAAATTATTTTTACTCAGCTTGATGACTGTTGGGTTGAGGCTATGGGGTATGGAGTTCCTTTCTTTTCTAACTGTTCAATGCCGTTTGGTTGGGATGCATGAATCCCTGTTTTCTCCTGGAATCATAAGACATTGAGAAAGTTTGCCAAGTTCCATCTATGCATATGTAGCTTGGGGTCAAATCTGTTTTCCCTTAATGTTCAATTTCCTTATAAAGACAACCCTCATGTCCAGAAATCCCCAGTCAATTTTCTTTGTGAAAGATAAAATTTAAAACAACTATCTAGTCCACCCTCAGTTCACCTGGAGTTCATTTCCATTGCTGCATTTTAGAGCTGCTTTCATCGTACAAGGAACATGCTTATATCCTTTCAAATGAACACAGAATATCTTTAAGAGATTGATAGTGACTTTAAGAACTGATATCAGATTCCAAGGATATGAAAATTAGTGCTAATTTATTTTTATTTCTCAACTGGCAAGATTTGTTACTAGAAACATACATTGTAGAAAATTTAAGTGGAAAATGGAAACAGTATCTCAGCATACTTAAGGCTAATTGAAAACATTATGGATATAATGAGGAATGAATTATTCCCTAATCTAAAAGGTGGTTTCACTTTGAAAATTAATGTCAATTCCAGTGAAACAATGCAGCAAACATTGCAGAATGTTTTTTCACTTTATTACGAATAAAATGGACTGTTATTTTCTTCAATTGAACAGTATAAAGTTTCCCAGGGGATAAGATTTTTATTAAAACTCAGGCGGACGCCTGGGTGGCTCAGCTGGTTAAGCAATTGTCTTAGGCACAGGTCATGATCCTGGAGTCCCAGGATTGAGTCTCGCATTGGACTCTCAGCTTCATGGGGAGTCTGCTTCTCCTTCTGACCGTCTCTCCTCTCCTGTTCTCTCTCACTCTCTCTCTCTCTCAAATAAACAAATAAACCTTTAAAAAAATGTTTTAAAAACCTCAGGGACAACATGATATGCTAAATTTTGGTTAGGACACACAATATTAGCAATTGTTTTAGTGGTTGTGGGGCTTCCTGATATATGTGGCTAAATATTCTGATCGAGCCCATAGTCTGCAAGTTTATTACTTCCTTTAGTTGATATTTTATGTAAAAACCCAGACATTCTCAATGTGCAAAATCTTCTTTCTCTGTAATAAATCAGGGCTTTTAACACATACCTAGATAGTCAACATGCTTATTACAATCTTCCACTTTCTATTTATCTTTCTTTTAACACCAACCTCAAATTAATCATCCAGATGGTGTCTCTCCATTCCATAAAAATTACTAATGACTCCCTATTGCTTTAAGGTAGGTGCATAAACCTTAACTTGAAATGCCAAGTCTGTCACAAGCTGATTCAGTCTGTTTTTTCCAGTCTATTCTCCCAAAATTTTCCTTTATGGATCTTCACTTTATTCCAGTCAAACTGGCCTAGTTCACCTATCGCAAATTTCTTTATGCTTTCTTTCCTATAAGCTAGCATAAGAAAGCATAACTTTCTTTTCTATAAGCTTGTTAACAAAAATACATTGTTCAAGGGTGCCTGGGTGGCTCAGTGGGTTAAGCCTCTGCCTTAGCCTCAGGTCATGGCCTCAGGATCCTGGGTTGGAGCCCTGCAGCAGGCTCTCTTCTCAGCAGGGAGCCTGCTTTCCTGCTCTCTCTGCCTACTTGTAATCTCTCTCTCTCTCTCTGAGCCAAATAAATAAATAAATAAATAGAATATTTAAAAAAAAATACATCGTTGAGGAATTTTTAAATTTTTTAAAAGAATTCAGCTTACCCAGCAATGTAGACCAAGGACCAATGGCAGCCATATTTAGTGTTTGAACCCCACGAGCCAGACTCTTAGGGGGACAGGTTCATGTTAAAAATGCAGATTTCTTGAACGCACTGCAGATCTATTGAATCAGAATATCGTTGCAAGGTCCCCAGTTCTACATTTTGACAAACATTTAGATCATTCTGATTCACATTAAGCATTTGTCTTCATCTTTTATAGCCTCCTACAATATAATTTCCTAGCATGTTTACCTGGTGGAATTCTTCTATGTACTATGACTTTTTCAGAACTCTGTTCAAATCACTCCTTCTTCATAAAGCCTCTCCAACTTCCTAAAAAAGATATTTTTTATTTGCTTTGCTTTTGTGATGCTTATTGTTAAGACTTCTCATGCTGTCTCTGGTCCTGTGAGGACACTAAACTATCCCTCAGAGCAGAGAATTTGCAGTTTATTTTCTAGATTCAGGTATAAGAAATATATTTTACGCCAAGGTATAGCGTGCACGCACACACACACACATCTAAATTAAAACAAATTTTGCAAAATGATATTTATCCTTGTGGCATTAAGTGAATTTTGGTTATTCTGGTGCTCTCATATTGCATTGTATTGTAGCCCATGTCACTGAAAATGTTTATAGAGACATACTTAAAAACTATCCATGACTCACTCATCGGTCAGTATAAATGGTTTGAAAAATACAGATTTAAAGGACTAGTTTGCACCGGAAAAATATATTGTAATGCATGCCTAAATGTTTAATACCTGAAGAAATCATTAGGCTTGGTGGAAGAAAACAGATTATTTTGAAATGATTAGGCTGTGAATTGGTAAACATTGCATATTCAAATGTAATGAGTTAAACTAGGTATGTGATAAGTTTTATTAGAACTGGCTTCTGTCAGTAATACTTGGCTTGGGGAAAGAGTTTAAAAGAGTAAAGTAGTTTGAATTGTTAATAAAAAGATACTAAAATACATAAAAATAATTAGATCTCTTTGTAGATCTAGCTAGGTATGACATTTGTCTCTTAGAGTTAGTTTAGTCCTTACATTTTCATAAAATAGTTCCCTGTCCCTATTGAAACTTGGGCACTCTCTTTGACAGACTTTGAGCAGATCTATTTTTCTATCATTTTTTTGTGGGGGGAGTGATTGAATTTCCTTGAAAATGCCTGTGTTGAGTTGCCACCAAACTACAATGAATATGTTTCATTGGTTGATATTTATGCCTCAGAGACTAATAAAATAAAATCACACTGAACTTGAAAAAAAAAAGTGATAGTGATAAAGTCCCTTGAGGATTGCTGTAGGTAGGCTTTGTCACTTTCTAATCAATAACCTAGCATGGCATTATTGATATACTAAGTTCTCAACAAATAATCATAAATAGTGCTCACTTTGGCATATACTAAAATAATCATAAATTAAAAAATCGGTTAAGGAAGAAACTATGGCTTAATATCTGAATTTGTATTGTTTAACTTAACAAAATTATAATTTGACTTTTCATTAATTTCATCTTAAATCATTGTAACTCATTCTAGATTTTTAAAAGTTTTATTTGGAAGTAATTTTAGATACATAGAAAATGTAAAAGATAATACAGAGAGGTCCCATAGAGTCTTTACTTAGTTTTTCCTGATGTTAACATCTGCAATAGACTGAATGTGTCCCCTCAAGATTCATTATGCTGAAATCATAACTTTTAATGTGATGCTACTAGGAATTGGAACCTTTTGGAAGCTGATTATTTCATAAGGGTGGAGCCCCCTCCTGAATGAGATTAGTCTCCTTATAAAAGGGGTTCTGAAAGCTACTTTCACTGTGAGGACACAGTAAGAAGACTAAAGTGTACCAACCAGGACGTCCCAGTCATGGAATCTGCCAACACATTCATCTTGGGCTTCCTAGCCTCCAGAACTGTGGAAATAAATGTTTATTGCTTATAAGTCACCCATGTATGGTATTTTATTATAACAGCCTGAACAGACTAAGACATCTTATTTAACAGGGTAATTTTGTCAAAACTAAGAGATTAACATTGGTACATTACTATTAAGCAATTCCTTCATCAGTTTTCCACTAATGTCCATAATTCAGTCCCCAATAACACATTTCATTTAGTTGTGATGTCTTAGTCTCCACCAATCTGTGACAATTTCTCACTCTTCCTTTGTTTTTCATATCTTGACACTTTTTAAGAGTACTAGTCAGGCATTGTGTAGAATGCATTTCATTTGGGGTCTGTCTAAATTTCTTATTATTAGAGTAGGTTATATATATATATGTATATATATATAAAATCAGGGAGAACATGATATCAACATGATATTGGTAATACTAGCCTTCATCACTTGGTTAAGGTAGTGTTTGCCAGATTTCTCTAGCCTCCTCTACTGTGAAGTTACTATTTTTCCCTTTCTGTGTTCTTTGGAAGTGAGTCACTAAGTCCATTTATACTCAAAGGGATGGGGTATTAAGCAGAGAATAATATCTACATATAGTATTTTGAATTCTTCTGAAAGGTAGCCTTAATCACTTCTCATTTGTTTATTAAAATAATTTATATCAATGTGGACTCATGTATATTTATTTTATACTTTGGGTTATAATACAATACTGTTGTTATTTATTTTATTGCTTAAATTATTCCAGCTTTGGCCATTAGGAACTTTTTTTTAGATTTTTTTTTTTTTTTAATTTCAGAGAGTGAGCATGTGCATGGTGAGGGGAGGGACAGAGGTAAAGAGAGATAATCAAACTCCCCACAGAGTAGGAAGTCCAACCAGGGGCTCAATCCCAGGCCCCAAGATCATGGCCTGAGCTGAAACCAAGAGTCAGACACGTACCAACTGATCCATCCAGGTGCTCCTAAGAACTTATTTGGATTAACTTGACCATTCTCTTACACTATACACAAAGATAAACTCAAAATGGATAAAAGACCTCAGCATGAGGTAGGAATCCATCAGAATCCTAGAGGAGAACATAGGCAGTAACCTCTTCGACATCGGCCACAGCAATTTCTTTCAAGATATGTCTCCAAAGGCAAAGGAAACAAAAGCAAAAATGAACTTTTGGGACTTCATCAAGATCAAAAGCTTCTGCACAGCAAAGGAAATAGTCAACAAAACAAAGAGGCAACCCACGGAATGGGAGAAGATATTCGCAAATGACAATACAGACAAAGGGCTGATATCCAAGATCTATAAAGAACTCCTCAAACTCAACACACACAAAACATATAATCATCTCAAAAAATGGGCAGAAGACATGAACAGACACTTCTCCAAAGAAGACATACAGATGGCTAGCAGACACATAAAAAAAAAAATGTTCATTGTCACTAGCCATCAGGGAGATTAAAATCAAAACCACATTGAGATACCACCTTCCACCAGTTAGAATGGCCAAAATTAACAAGACAGTAAATAAGTGTTGGAGAGGATGTGGGGAAAGGGGAACCCTCTTACACTGTTGGTGGGAATGCAAGTTGGTATGCTACTTTGGAAAACAGTGTGGAGATTCCTTAAGAAATTAAATTTAGAGCTACCCTATGACCCCGCAATTGTCATACTGGGTATTTACCCCAAAGATACAGATGCAGTGAAAAGAAGGGCCATTGGTTCCCCAATGATCATAGCAGCAATGGCCACGGTCGCCAAACTGTGGAAAGAACCAAGATGCCTTTCAACAGACTAATAGATAAAGAAGATGTGGTCCATATATACTATGGAGTATTATACTTCCATCAGAAAGGATGAATACCCAACTTTTGTATCAACATGGACAGGACTGGAAGAGATTATGCTGCATGAAATAAGTCAAACAGAGAGAGAGAGTCAGTTATCACATGGTTTTGCTTATTTGTGGAGCATAAGCAATAACATGGAGGACATGGAGAGATCGAGAGAAGTGAGTTGGGGGAAATTGGAGGGGGAGAGGAACCATGAGAGACTGTGGACTCTGAGGAACTCACTGAGGGTTTTGGATGGGAGGGGGCTGGGAGGTTGGGTTAGCCTGGTGGTGGATTTTGTGGAGGGCATGTATTGCATAGAGCACTGGGTGTGGTGCATAAACAATGAACAATGGACTCTGGAACACTGAAAAGAAATTTAAAAAAATAAATTACAAAAAACGAAGTAAACAAATTGTTAGCTAATCTATTAAGATAAAAGAAAGAAGACATAAATACACAAAATTAGAAATGACAAAAGGAATATAACCATCAAAACAGAGGAAAAAATTTAAAGCAATGCGACTAATTTGCACAACCTATGCAAAAAAATAAAATAAAATAAAAACCTAGATGTAATGGATAATTTCCCAGAAAAATACAATTTATCAAAATTGATCTTGATAGAGGCAGAAAATCTAAACATACCTGTTACAAGAGAAAAAATAGAGAAAGAAAATATCTCCACTCAATAAACATTCAACATAAACCAGACCCAGATGGTTTCATAAGGAAATTCTATTACCTTGTTAATGATCAGATATTTCCAATACTATTTAAATGATCTCAAATCATAGTAAAAGAGGGAAAACATCCAAATTCATGTTTCAAAAACCTGAGATAGATACATTATGCACATTTTGCTGCAACTTATGTTTTTGATTTAAAGATATTTCTTGGATATCCCATGGATTAGGGTATATGAATTCTAAATTATTCTTCTAATGTCTAGTGTCATGCCTAGTAAAGATATATGATAATTTATTTAATCATTCTCATATTGATAGACATTCAAGTTATTCCAGTTTTTTGCCCCTGCAAATAATGTTATATTAAATATTCTTGTATACATATTCTTGGAGGCAAGAGCTTTTTTTGTCCAAAGGTTTCTCATCACCACGTCAAGGTAATGAGAAATGGGAATTATTTTAGGAAATAAATATAACACAAAACAATTTGAACACATATTCATGGTCAGTTCCTAGCAATCAGTTATACATTGATATTACTGAAAATAGTTGATATAGTGAATATAATCAGCATTTACCTAATTTCATGTGTATGTAAAAACCCATGTAGGTTCAAGAATTTAATCAATTTACTTCATCAATGCCATTTTCCATTGTAAAGTATTTTCTTTTTTTAGAGAACATTAGTGATCAAATTACAGGGAAGCAGAATATCAATCATGTATGTCTTCTTAAATTATTTTAGTCAGTTAAAATGAAACAAAGAAAAGAAACACTCTTAGGGTATATAAACACTCTGAGGAAATGGGAGTTATTCTGAGATATTATAAACCTTTTATTTCATAATCATTTTGCTACCTGAAATAGTATTCTACTTCAAATGTAAATTGTCCTCTTTTATCATTTGGGCTAAGTGGTTAGCCCTTTGCAATTTCATCATATTAAGAAGTTGTTTTATTGTGGTATATTTATATTAATAATGAAAAACTACTTACTCCTAAAGGAAAATTATGACTATGACAAATGAAATATCTTGTTATATTAATTCATAATAGTTGATGATTTATATCTATGCATGTACATGTTTGTTTCCTACAACTCAGACATGCAGAGGAAAATGTGCTACATTATTGGTTTAGAACTAATCACTGCTTCATTAGTCCTCACACATTGTTTAGTTGGGGAAAAAAAAGAACTCAGTGCATTCTAGTTTTAAAATAGTGTGATCTGATTTTTTTCTCTTTTTTTTTTAAGATTTATTTATTTATTTTAGAGAGAGAGCATAAGCAGGAGGGGCAAGGGACCAGGAATGAGAAACTCAAACTCAAGCGACTCTGCACTGAGTGTGGAACCCCACACAGTGCATGGAACTTGCCAAGGGGCTCGATCTCACATCCCTGAAATCGTGACTGAGCTGAAACCAAGAGTTGGACAAGTAAATGAGTGTGCTACCCAGGCATCCCTATGAGCTGATATTTTCAACAGTCACATTGGCAATTTCTTGTTATTTAATATTCTCTGCCCTCCCTTGCTTCTTTCCTTAAGATAGTTTTGGGGATAAGTGAACAAGGGGTTATGACTTACATGACTTAGTAGTAGACAGGGAAATGGTAATTATCTCTTGTCTTTGAGTTAGACCTTGAATGTATGCTGCCTTTTGTTCTCTGGTATCTGGAATGATATCCCTTGTTTGCTAGCAGATGGTTCTTATAGGCCCTCCTTAGTCTGCAGCTGGTGAAATTGAGGTAGCTTATTTTTAAGATAGACTATATCATATGCCCTGCACTAATTCAGATTCCTCCCAGTTCTTGTTGGATTTACCACATATTCCAATCAGTGCCTTAGCCTATTCCTCTATTCCAGAACATCAGGCCTGGAGCAGCCTTGTCGGCTCCCTTGAGTCTCCAAACCATTCAGGAAGCAAGGCAGGTTCAGGCGTGCTAGCCCACTCCTCTGTCTGTCCATGCTGCTCTGTTCTCTGAATAAGGTTGGGCTGAGATATATTA
This sequence comes from Taxidea taxus jeffersonii, assembly GCA_003697995.1. Taxonomy (NCBI): domain Eukaryota; kingdom Metazoa; phylum Chordata; class Mammalia; order Carnivora; family Mustelidae; genus Taxidea; species Taxidea taxus. The sequence continues at coordinate 2,644 of RCUC01139185.1, read as the reverse complement.
GCACTGAGGTCTCCACACAGGAGTCTCCTAACACCCAGATTAGCCAGTTGAGCATTAGCTCCTTGCTCTCTTTGCCTCCCTTCAATTTATTCAACACACATCCAGAGATGGGAAAGCAGAGTGCACATTGTATCACATCTTTCATTTTCATCCTGCACCATACTGTTTTAAATATCAGAAGCAGAATGTACCTTGTTGCCTTCTTTTGCAATCTTTCTAATCTTTATCCTCCTTCCTTTAGTTAATGGCTGGCTGGTTTGCACATGTTGTAAAGGTTGGACACACTAGAAAGTAAAAGCAAAACCAAAACCAAAAACATACAAAAAATATCTTTATGGTACATTGTTGCATATTTATGAAAAATATCAGGTGTTATTTCCTTCTAATTCCTTTTAATTTTCTTACCATCAGAAAAATAAATCTAGTATAAAACAGGTACACCAATTAAAGAGGATGTAAATCATATCATGGGGAAACACCAATTGCTATTTCATACATTCTTATGCATTTCTGAAATTTGGTGACAATGACCAATGATTTATTTCTCTTCAAATAAATTTCTCTTTGAATACTGAAGTGAAAAAAGATTCTGCTTTAGTTATGATGTTAGTGGGAACTTCATTGTTTATATTACTTCTATTCAATATGAAAACTGGATGGTAATTACTTCTGTAGATTGAAAAAATGGAATGGAATCAGGGAAAGAAAAACTTCCGTATTATTTGTAATATTTAATTGCTTCAAAAATCTACAGCAAACATTGCAAAATATTAGGGGTGATAAGGTGAGTGTTGAATACATGGTTGTTATTTTTTCTCTAAACTTCTCTGTATATTTTTACCTGATTAAAAAAATTTAAAAGTGACATGCAAGTACTCTTTTTTTTAAGATTTATTTGTTTATTTCAGACAGAGAGAGGGACAGTGAGAGAGGGAGAGAATCTCTAGTGGACTCCCCACTGAGGACGGAATGGAGCCTGATGTGTGGGCTTAATCTCAGAATCATGATATCATGACCTGAGCCAAAATCAAGAGTTGGCCACTGAACTGACTGAACCACCCAGGCCTCCCATGATATGCAAGTATTCCAAAGTTAGTTTACAATTATTAATTGTCCCCTCTGATAAGTTAGGCTAAAATAGTTTGGCAAAGAAAATGTAAAACAAGAAAGTGAAATTAATACCTAAAGCAAAATTCAGGGATTTGTTTGTTCATACTTTGCCCCAATTATCTAAAATAATAAAATCATGAATTTTCACATTTTTTCCATTGAATGTCCAAACACTTTAATTCTAATTTAGTCTCCTTTTGATTTATGCAACTAACCAGTGACAAAGCCAAAGCCAACCAAACTTGTATCCACATAACACCAAAAATTTGAATGGAAAATTCACTTCATCAGCTAAGTATTTCAAAAGTTCTAAATTTTTGACACTGTATAGACAAAGAGCCAGATGCCTAGCTGAATTTTGTAACTTATCTAAATACTTTTGCTTAATACACACTCAAAATTTTTCCCAAGCCCCACCCCCCCAGAACTTAAGGTTTGTAGCTTCAAGGAAAATTTTATTAAAATTAATGCGGTGCAAATAAATTAAAATATACCTTAAGGCCTTCACTCTCAAATCAACAAATTTATTGACATCTTGTACCATTTAACATTCAACAAGTCAGATGCCTGACTGAAAGAACAGGTGCCAACTGAATGTTCAACAAGAATTTGAGTTTCATCATAAATTGTATCATTGCAATTTAATCCCATGAAAGCCTAACTAATGTTCATTTTTCTTTGTGATTAGTTTGGTAGTTTCAAGCCATGCTGTTATGAAATCTAGCAATAAAATGAAGGAAAACCATATTAACTATTCATAATGTAACAAAAGTGTCTGGAAAAAATTAAGTAAAAAAAAGATATAAGTAAACCTTATATTTTCTTTATTTTTTAGTTAGCACTATAAAAATTTTATTATATATGTGTTCTGGTGTAAGTAAAATCATAAATGGAAATTTATGTTTAAATGATTCAGCTAGGAGGCTGAGTCATTTGTATTTATTTCATTAGAAAAATTTAATTTCTACACAATGCATGGAAAGCCCAGGAGAAAATATATTGAGGGGGAAAATAAGGACATATGCAGGAGCCAGGCAAATTTAAAGAAATGTTATAATAGTTATTAACTTATAAAATCATGATTGCAACCACCTTGAGAACATATCGACAAGTTCCAAAGGGAGTTTTTTTAGATTTTTAAAAAAATAAGGTATGAATCTCACAGCACATTATACTATGAAAAAAATGCACGTGACAATCATGGTGTTTTTATACATTTTAAGTGCTTATAAAATAGAATATAGTATATATATTCTATATTATTCTCTACATATTCTCTATAAATTCTATAGTATTCTATTACATATATAATATATTCTATACTATTTTATTCTATAATATTCTGTTGCAGAATAGAAAGGATGCTTAAATATAAGGGGATTTTTTTAGAATGGAAGAAAAATTATGCTAGAATTGAATGAAATTTATAAGGTCATGGATGACTTTTAGTATCACTTTATATAGTCAACAGACTAGAGTAGATCTTTTTAAAATTAATTAGTTAATTAATTTTAAAATTTAATTTATTTTTTTT